>PVIJ01001971.1:0-169485 GCA_004024925.1 Scalopus aquaticus
GGGGGAGGTGGAGGGAGGGAAGGAAAAGGGCACAAAATGGAATAGAAAAGAACACAAGGGACCATGGAGATGGATCACGGGTGAATTGGTGGTGGGCTACCCAAGGGGAATACAAAATGTAAAAGACATAAATAACAATAAAAATATATATTTATAAAAAAAAAAAAGATTGGCACTTGGGTTTACACTGTCATTGTTGATTGACCCACTTTCTCCAAAAGTGGGTGGCCCAAGAGCAGGTGTTACTGCGGTTGGGTGTCTGAGAAGAAGACTTGGGAAGGGGATGATAGCTGGCTTCAAATGGTGGAAGAGCTGTGAGCCGCGGGGGCCCTCTCCATAGCCAACCCAGAACCCCTGAACTAGGGCCAGGTGGGTGGGACCGATGCTTATGAAAGAATTTATAAATCAGTTCTTTTCCCCAAATTGAGCAAAGCTGCTAGTGGTAGAGCAGGAAGTGGCAGAGCAAAGCTGGTGATCCTTCATCCTTCTAAGTTTGTTCCTGCATTTTGTGGAAGGGGAATATTGGGCTCTACTTCCAAGGTTCAGATTCTTAAAATGTAAGGATTCTGAGAGCTGGAATTTCAAACAGCTGGTGCTGATAAGTGGGGAAGGCTAAAAGGGAGATAAAGACCCTTGCCAACCTTTAGCAAACAGCCTGCTGGTAACTGCTTTCTTCTGTTCTATACAACCAATCCCCTTCCCTCCTCTCCCCGTTCCTTCCCCTCCCACACACACTTTTCCAGCCTGTTTCATTTCTAGAGAGGTCTTTGAGGATAGGCTCTTCCAGAATTTGTTACACTATGGTAAGAAACCCACAACCATTGTTGCTGGCAGCAACCAGAGATAAGTTTAGTATTTTTGTAACTATTTTTCAGTTTTAAATAATTTTTTTATACACTGATGGATTTATACTCAGAAGTATAAGTTATAAGATATACCCACCTCAGCATTTGGCCAGTCTAGTGCAGAGTAGGAACCCCACTGTATCTGACAATCTGACAATCTAAAACAAACGTCATCCACACTGCCCTTGCATAGGAATACTGGTGTCCTATTATCCAACTCTTAAGAGTTGATAGCTAAGGGCGTTGAATGCTATGTACAGACCTCATCATCATACCTGTAAAGAGAACTCTGACCATGAGACATTAATTCAACAAATATTGATTGCCTGCTGCCTGCTATGTATTAAGCCCTTGATTTGTGATAGATTATTATTCCTACAACCTAGTGAAATAATTTACTGTTACTATCATGATATTATAGAGAAAGAAATTGAGACTTGACAGGGCTACCTGACTTGCTCCCAAGATCACACAGGTGGTAATGACAGAGAGAAACTGGGGCCCAAGGCTGTCCATGCCAGAGCTGTGCTTTTAATTCCTTAATTCAGGCTCTCACTCACTAAACTACTTTGCCTCCTGTTCCAGTTCAGACAATGTTTATTCAAAATCAACAACGTACCTCCCACCACTAAAATAATAATTCTAAGTGCAGAAGAACTTATATTCTTCCAGAGCCTGACTTCAATATAATAAAAGTTAAAGTCAGTGTAGTTTTAAAATCCCTGTAAAACATTTGTTTAGCGAACTATAGCAATTGGACAGAAGAATACTTGTAAATTCATATTTTTATCAACAAATATTGAGTATAGAATGGATGTACCATACTATTCTCAGACAACAAAAGCAGACAGTGGAGAGGAACTTACACCCACTGAGACACAGATCTTTGAAAATGACCATGGTAAATAGAGAAGATTCTAACTCAGCAAGTAGCTGAGAAAAGAGGAAATTGGAAGGAGGAAATGGTAACGGTCAAAAGTGAAGACTGAAATAATCACTGCTGTAAAGTGAACACAAAGTTTACTAAAAGAGTAATTTATTTAAAAGATTATTCAGAGCAAAACTGAGGCCCTGAGTCTAGAAGACCAATATTAGATTTCTCTGTATGCCTGGCTTCTGACTTCAGGGGCTTGGGGCTTAGTTTATGTAAGTAAGGCAGATACACAGAAAGATATCAGGCTACAATTTAATAAAGTTAAAAACCAACCCCCACTCCTTGGCCAACAGGCAGGTTTGGGAGGCTGGAATAGATAACGGAAGTGATAAGGCTGCTTTGGGGACAAGGCTATAAAACCAATCACCATGACCAGAAAATTGAACCCAGCTTCAGGAATGCAGAGCAGAGGCTAGAACATGTTTCTGTCTAAGGTCAGCACCCAAGACCAGATATCCCAGCAGATAACAGGTGCAAACTGATGCCCCAAGTTAGAAAACCCATGAAAAGAGTATAAAAGAGAGCATCAAATCCTCCTTCGTGCAGACATCTCCAGCCTTACCTGTCGCTTCCCTTAGCAGTGTATTTCAATAAATCCGCCTTCTCTGGTTCTCAGTCTCTCCGGAATTCTTTCACTCCTGTGACATTGGCCTCACCCCCATATTTTTCACCCCTACAAAAGACAGAAAGGTACATAACTATTCTTTAACATGAAGGAACGATGTCTAGGTAATTTCTAACATTGTTCAACCAGCAAAGGGAAGTTGGTTCCTAGCAAACTTAGTTGGTAAAAGAAAAACACTGTTCGTGACTTTACAGAGCTATTTCAGCCAGGGTGATCTGTGCCTGAGAAGACATAAGGACTAAAGGTTATTTGACTTGATTATCCAAAAAGTACCTTTAGAGACACTGGACCCAATCAGGCTCCTTCTCATGTTCCTTCCTGCAACCTGAAAATTTGTCAGGGACTCAGCCTGTGAACTTTTCAAGACATTTCCTTCTTTTCTTACCCCAGCATTCCTGATAATGAACAAGGATCATTGTTCCACAGACTCCAACCCTGCAGGCAGAAGTATACATTTTCCAACAGAGTAAATGGTGGAATTTTCTTTTCTCAGTCCACATGGCAAGAATCCAAGTGACAAGGCCTTTAGAGTAGGAATGGGCAGCTAGTTAGGCTTGTGAAATAGAGTGTTCATTAAAGTACAAATACAAATTTCCCCCAAGGTGACAAGTTGTGAGAGATTGGAAACGAAGCAGGTCAGAGAGCATAGGTTAGCCCATCGGCTCAATAGCCCCCTCTGCTGGGAAGTTCAGGACCAGGCCTGCTCCCTCCAACACCAGGAAGTGAAAACACCTGCTGTTTGCACTCAGTAGGCAGCACTCACACATTAGCTCCTGGCTCCATTTTGGTAAACAGTAAGGTACACCTTTTTAAATCCTTGACTCAGGTCCCTGCTATTTCTGCTTCAGGCATTTGCTTTTCAAATTCCAGAGAGGTCAGAAATTGCAGAGTTAGAAGGCCATTCCCAGAAGCTGCCATCCAGATGAACTTTGTGAATAAACAATGTGTTCAAAAATACAAGTGCAATGAGATTCGATCTCCTCTGGTTTTGCCAGCTCAGACTAAGGAAAATTACCTGATGGGCTTGGGCAATCTGCCCTTCAGAAAGATTATGAGACTATTTCATTGCTAAAATTAATGAGCTGAAACAAACTACATGTATGGAGCTGCCTCTGGTGGTCTAATTGCAGACCTCAGAATATTTCTCACGGTGATGGGCTCCTAAAGATGCCTATGTCCTAATTCCTGGTACCGGCGAATGGGTTACCTCCCATGGCCAGAGGGATTTAGCAGGTGTGCTTAGCTAAGGATCTTGAGATGGGAAACTCATCCTGCATTATTTGAGTGTCTTGACGTTATCACAGGGTCCTCATAAGAGGGTAGAGCCAGAGACAGATGTGACATTTGAAGCAGAGGTCAGAGGGATACAGGGGCACAAGACAGCTTCATCGAGCAGGAAAAGAAACCAATTCTCCTCTGGGGCCTCCAAAAGGATCACAGCTCTGCTGACTCATTTCAGATTTCTGATTTTCGTAAGTGGAGGATAAATTTGTGTTGTGTTCAAGCCACTAGATTTGTGGAGATTTGTTATAGCAGTCATCGGAAATGAATATACTTCCCCCAAGAATAAAATACTCCAACACCCAAACAGCTGATACATTAAATTTCGCAGTTAAGTCATTGTGATTGAAATATAAATATGCTTAGGAGGAATAATAGCTATTTACACTTATCTTTTTTGTTGTTGTTGTTCTTCTGGATCAAATTTGAAAGAGAAAGAGCTTGAGTATGGTATCAACTGAGGCTGGAGAAGCACCAGCCAAAGAACAGTCTCCAAAAAAAAAAAAAGAAAAGAAAAAGAAAAAGAAAGGAAAGGAGGTAACTAAACATTTTCTATTTCAGTTTCACCTGGGTCGACCTTGGCCATGGGTTTCCATACTGTAAATGTTATTCTTTGTTCCAAGGACCAATTCATCTCCCCCTGATACTCAACTTCATGGCCTGGCTTATTCCCACTTCACAGCTATACCCTTGCTGTACCCTTAATCTTGAAAGCCTTTCCCCAGACCTTTGCGCCCTTCAGTCTACCCTTTGTCACTTAGATCAGCCTTCCCCAACTACTCTGCCCACCTAGCCACACAGTCCCTACATACTTTAGTCTATTTTCTCCCTTGCAAGGAATCACTATCACATTGTCTGATCTGGTTCCTTGTTTGCTATCTGTCTCCCCAGTAAAAACATAATATCTGCGGAAGAAAGGGCCTTGTCTATCTCCAGTATGTGGAGATATACCTTGTACATAATACATGCTGAATAAATGCCATTGAATATATTAAGTGGATGGACTAGTTAAATGACATCTGAGTTCTCAAATGTTGCCTTGTCAGTTAATTATAACACATCTCCACCCTTCCCCCTCCACCTCTCTTACAATATTTTTGATAGCATCTAAAGTATTTAATAATTTAGCTTTTAAATTATTTGTTTCTCCCATTAAACTGGAACACCCTAAAAGCAGAGGCTTTTGTCCCTTTTGTTTTCTGCCATGTCCTCAGGCTTAGGACAGCACATAGTATACACTTAATATTGAAGGAATGAACGATGTTACATAGAAAGCAGAATTCTGATAGGAATCTAGAATTGGGGGTTCTCCTGAAAATCTGGAAAATCCCACAGCTCTAGACCTCTTTTTTCAAACTGATCATTAGAGTTGAGAGCAAACTGTTAGGCTTTTCCTTGAACTACAGTCTCCAGTACTCCCTTTTGCCTCTGCTATAGAAACTATCAATTGTGAAAATCATCCCTCTTGCACTTTGTTTATTGCGGAGTAGAGGAATATTCCCATACCCTTGTCTCTGTTGAAAGTGAAGGAAATGAAAGCTAGACTGCCTATTACGTCTCACATTTTACACGTCAGAAACAGTAAGATACTTGCACTTCCTTAAACATGCATAGTGTGTTAATCATGTTGGGGCTTTGCGTATAGAATCCCCCCTTCTGGAATGCCTTCCCTTTCCCTGCCTAGCTGGAAAATGCAGAGCCAGTGTAATAGCCAAGGTGTCCACTAGGGGCCGATCTGACACAACACTTTCCTGCAAGTTCCTAAAGCCTGCAGGTTCTTCCCCCATTTTCGGCTATTAACGTTCATCCAAAGCCTTCTTTCAGGCTTTAAAGTACTTGCTATTCTTTCTCTATTTGTCTGTAGTAGCTAGTAACACCAAATACTGTTGATTCTTCCTTGGAAATTGTTACACTTAGGTCGCTGGACTGTGATTCAGCTGAAGATTGTACAACCTCAAGATCACCACTGAGCCTCGAGTTCTGTGTCCCCTGGTTGGTCACGTAGACAGGACACGCCAGTCGGCCACGGGCATGATTTGTCTTTATTCAAAGTATTTCACAGTATCCATGAGGAGTAAAACGATTTGTGAATTCCACGAGCATCTGAAGAGTTCCTCTCATGTCTTCCCCCTCTCCCATTACTTCATCAAATTAGTTAATTTAAGTAAGCTGATAAGATATGGAATAAAAATTATTAGTGTCAGATTTTTCTAATGGTAGGTAGAGGCATGGAAGGAGGGTAGGACCAGGAGCATGAGAATCACCTGAGAAGTGGTTTAAACTACAAATACCCAGGCCCCACACTGGACCAAACACATTGGAATTCTTCAGTTAGAGCCCAGAGACTGCATATTTTTCAACATCCTCAGATGATGCACAGCAATGATTGACAACCACTTCCAAAGCCTCTTGGGACCTCAGGTACTCAATAAGCACTTGTTGCAATGAATTTACCTTCCTAACCCTACAACTCACTAATTCCATGGCCAATTATAATCTTTCTTTTTTACAGGCCAAATAATTCTCCCAATCTAGGTGTTTTTTTTTTCCCATATGAGAAATAAATAGGTATCTATTCAAAATTTATGTAGACCAAGGAAATACTTTCTCTATCTTTGACAATAGTTGGGAGAGCCATGTGATAAATAATCACACACTTTTGGACTAATATGGAAATGAGCAGAGTTTGTGTTACACAGCGGCATTGGTCCATGTTAGATCTTTACAGCTTATTTGGGTATATTGTCACAGTGGCTTAGAACTTGGCTGAAATGAAATATTTTTTTTGTTTCTGTCTATATTATGTCATTCAAACTTTACACCTTTAGCAACACGTAATTCTCTTAACTGTCTAACAAGAAACACAAGTTTGTCTAGTAGTGTAAACTGTGATTAGGAATTAAATTCCAGTACAGTGGGACTGTTTCATGACCTCTATAAATGAGATTTAAGTGAGAGATAGGACACTTTCTTGGCTACAACTACAGCTAATTCCAGGAAAATATAAATTGGCTTTTCTAGGTCAAGAGTTGTATTGGTCTCTCACTTTACAGAAATATGAAATTACCTGGCTTAAAACTTATGGAGGTTTAGGTAAGCAAAGTTAGTGACCATATCTTTTTAGAATTTGATTATCCTTAATGCATAGTATTTTTTCCTCTTTTTTCTTTCACTCATTCATACTTTGGCTTTTTTTATTTTTATTTTTAGAGGCTACAGAAAGTCAATTGAATTGTGTACTTGGTAAACAGTAGATCCAGGCAAGCAAAAGAAGTCAGGGGGAAAAATCAATCAAGAAGCTTGTATCATCCACTTGCCTTTGAGAAGATAAGTATTGTTACAGAGAAAGGCAATAAAAGAGTTAAGGTTCCCCTTTCATGTGAGCAAGACTGTAGTCTTTAAAGCCAGGCTCTGTTGAGAAAGTGTTCTGTGAATTATTTTAGTTCCCATTGGCATATCTCAAGGAGAAACAAAAAAGAAAGATGAACTCTTCAAAGTGGAACATTTACTGAATTGAAATCATTGTCCCAATGAGATGACTATTCGAACAGGAAGAGGTTGGATCGAGAATTTCTTAACTGGTAGATTTAAAACCCCACCTACCTCCCATTACCCAGTGGGACGACAGTGTGAGGACAGTTATGTCCACCTTCAAAAATACAGTGGCTACATTTTTTTTTTTTTTGGTCTATATGAAGAGCCATGTCTGAACATTTTCAATACCCAAACAACTGTCAGCTTTAAAGTAAGCAGAGATTTGTTTTCTGTACCCAGGAGATGTACTGAAGCAGAGGGATAGCTCTTGCTTACATTTCTTCCAAATAGTGTCGGCCCCCACACATTCAGATCCCTGGAGCAAGCAGCCATTGAGAAGAAGAAATGATGAAGAGGTCCCCACTGCAACTTTCCAAAGGCATTGCATCTACAGGAAGCTCTGAATTCTCCAAAGGATGAAAGTTCCTGTGGGATTCTTTTAAGCAGATATCGCTAACCTAAGGTACAAGAGAACAGTGGGCAAGATTGCTTCGTGGAGTTCATCCATGGAATTAACACGAAAGACTGCAATTAGTTCCCAGATGAAATAACCATAAAGCAGTTAATCTGGGAACTAAAACCAAAATCCCAGAGGAAAATCTCACTCTACACATCAGGGAAGAGGATTGGAAGACCCAATACCTGGATTCACCTACTTTCCTGATTCTCGTAACCAGCAACAGAAATAGAGTTAGCAGCTGATTTTGTCTTGCTTCCATATATTGATTTCTGATTCTAGAGAAGGATTCATTTAACAAAAGGATATATTGTTTTAACAAAAATGTGCTAAGTGGTCCCTATGGGCAAGGTACTATGGTAAGTATAGGGGGATGCAGAGATGAGTAACCGTGGTCCTTACCTTGAAACATTCACATTCTAGTAGAAATGAAAATCCAGGCATTTAACTCAATGGAACACAAAGTAGGAGACACTGGTGGCAACAGAATGATGGGTGGGGCAAGGTGATGGGTGGGTCTAGAGGAAAAAGGTGGCTCTTCTGATGAAGGATTCTGGAAGCAATCATGGAGGAGATGGCTTTTTTGAGGGACTTTAATCCAATGGGGTTGGAGGAAAACTTTTTTTGCCTTTTATTAATTTTTAAATTTTTTTACATTATTGTTCATTGTTCATATTTTTACAGTATTTGATTTCTCCCTTCGGGTGTAGCCCCCACAAATCACCACATCACCTGTGAACCATAACCATGGTCCCTTGTGCTCCTCCCACCCCTGTTTGGATCCCTGAGGAAAAGATGTTTGGGCTGGTGGCAAGGGTTGTATGGGCGATGCTTGGAGACAAGGACACACTCAATTAAAAAGGGCTGAGTGATGCTGGATTCTGGTATTAGGGACATACATGGCCAGAATACCCCTCCTAAGAGATGACTTAGCTTTCCTTAACTATTCAATATTTTATGATGTAGTAATAGAACATGATCCTAATGGCAGATTTTGCATTTAAAATCCTAACAAACATATTCAAATATATACAAATGAAGCAGCTATAACTTGTCCTATTTTTACCTAGAAACCCCTGCCCTGTTTTCAATAGGACCAAATATATCAAAGAAAGAAATGTAGACTGTCTTAAACATTGAAAGAGGATTGAGGTCACTTGTAGAGTCTTGGCAGCTGGACAGTCAGTGAATTCTAGAACTATAAGACACTGGTTGTTCATTTTATAAGTAAACCATAAGTTAAACATTCACCATCTATTCCATCAAAAACCAATAGCTGGTACAAGTCAGTACCAGCTATTTCTGATATGAAAAGCCAGACACACCTTCTATTAACAAATAATGACAGGACGCTGTGACAGAAGACCTAGGAAGGCATACCAGAGATGCGTAATCATATCATTTCCTCATGCTGCTAATTACTCGGGGCTCCGCGCTGACAGACACTTCAGAATTCTCTAGACCAGTATTACTCAGCACTGGGCAATGTCCGGAGACATTTTTGGTTGTCACGAGTGGATAAGAGGCTATTACCATCTCAGGAGTAGAGGCCAGGGAAGCTGTCCTAAAATCCACAGAACACCCCCCCCACCCCCCCAGGCTTCCTGCCTGCACACATGGAAACGCATATGCACATGCCCACACACACACATTATCTGATCCAAAATGCTGGTAGTGCTAAGGTTGAGAGCTCTCCTCGCACTATACACCATTGACATTAAAATGATTACTCTAAGAGCATCTACCCCAAAATCCCTGATTCTAAATCTCAAACCAGTTTGAAGATTTCCAGTGCATTCATTGTAAAGGAATCCACATCTGCCCTAACCATGCAGCTGTCAGGTAGCTAGAAATCATTTGACTACTGAGTGACCGCTGGTCCTTTAACGACTCTGTGCCTTAGTTTCTCCACCTGTAAAATGGGGAATAATGTATTAACTATCTCAAAAAATTAATATGATGTAAACAAATGAAAAAGCCTTAGAACAGGGTCTCGTCCCTGTCACCAAACAAATGTAACCTTTCATATTGTTGTTATTACTTGCAAGAAAGAGAAACGTAAAGGATTGTATTTATCTAGACAAAGTTACAGAAGTTCAATCACTTGTCTAATTTATTATTTCCAAGTTCCAGCTAAATTCATTGATTCCAGATTTTCCTTTAAATTATCACATCTCACACTCTTTTTTAATTTCTTTTTTTTAAGATTTATTTATTTATGCATACAAGCTGGGGTACAGGCCAGAGGCGTGGGGCTGCAAGAGGGTTCACCAGAGACAGAATGGAGAGCAGAACAGGCAAATCGATGGAAATACACTGCTGAGGGGAGCAGTGGGAGAGGCAGGAGAGGTCTGCTGCACCATGTGGGAAGTTCCCTGGCCAGGGATCAAACTTGTACTGCAGTGGCTCCAGATAGCTTTATAGTGCTGAACTTACCCGTTGCACCACCAGGGAGGCCCAACTGAACACTTTTTCTTGTGGTTTTCATCAATACACACGGAGCCCTGTACACGTGCAATATTAGATCACTTATCTCTGGGGTAATACAGGTAAGTGTTACCTTATAATAGCTGTGCTGTAGGGTCTGTTAAACCATAACAATAGGAAGGGTTTCACCTATGTCCAAATTCTCATTTAAGGGGGATAGGGAGGGGTGAGGGTACAGACTCAAGGCAGAGAGGGAGAGTTAACTATCCCTGACTCAACCTTCAGTTAAATGAACAAGGCAGCAGCCACGCCATGTGGGATTCTCCCCTGCTGGGCATCGAACTCATGCCATAGCCCACCGACAGCTCCACCGCGCAGCTCTAACCCATTGTGCCACCAGGGAGGCCTACACCTCACATTCCTCATCAGTTTTTTGTCATTCTCAAGTTGGAGATCTTCACTGTATCTTCCCAAGTACACATAAAATAATGCCAAGACATCAAAGCAAAGTGTTTCATGTTCCACGCAAAATCAGCTCCTGAGCTCCTGCAGTGGTCTGGCCACGATGGGCTAACCAAGCCCTTTCTAGTGGACCTCCGTCATTCATTTGGTTCAGCATCTAAATATCTCATGAATCTTGCTCAGTGGCAGAGTCCACCCCCATTAAAGAAGCAATAAATGTCAAATAATATCTCTCCCAGCTGCCTTTGCAGCAAAGGCATGAACTTGTGACCCCAGCTCCACCAGAGAGGCTGGCACCTGAGACTGAATCCCAAAGAAGCAGGCTCTGTGAGGTTCCCCTGGTTTCAACAAGCCGAGCTCTTCCGCTGTGGTGGCAGATTTCTTACTGCTACCAGATTACCCAATATAAAGTGAATCCCCAGAACTGCAAACTCAAATGCTCCAGGGACTAGGCAGGTTAGGGTGCATCATCCAAAGCAGGGATCCCCTATTTGGTTCTATTTTTTTCCACATGCAGAGGTAAGTCCTACTACACCACCAGGGCTGTTTTTTCAAGAGTAGCAGCAATTACGTGTTTTGTGTGAGACCGATGAACAATCAATCTTTTAAAAATCCGGCAAAACCCCACTGTGTGTGCACCCTGATGGTCTTCAGCCTCCAGACCACCCACATGCAAACTGAGTGTTCTTTTATTCTCTCACCTCTCACCTCCTGCTCAGTGGGAAGTTGAATTGGAGAAGTTAAAACAGCCTCCCTCTAGCGCCATAATATCGGTAAGACTTTAAAATTTATTAAGTAATAATTTCATTGGTAACAATATTACTAATAATGTAAGTAATATTAATATTACTAAGTAGCATTAATACCTAATGACAAGTTTACTTAATATTGTCACATGTTAATAATATTAAGTAATAATAAGTAACTACAATATTGGTAGGATTTCCAGGCTCCCATCTTTTTCCACCAGTCTTCCAAGTAGAAGTCTTACTCCCTGAATACAAGTTCATGTCTCAGTAATTTTACTCACATTGTTTCATTTCCTTTTATGAACCTCACTTTGCATAACTATTTCTTCTTTTTCTTTTTTTAATCAGCTTTATTTTTTGGTTTTGTTTCTTTTTTATTGTTGTTTTAAATTTTTTATATCTCCTATTTTTCCCTCTAATCCCTATTCAAAGGTTACCTCCTTCTGGAAGCCTTCCTGATTTCCTCCCCATTCTACCCACTTTAGGTTAGGAACCCTATGGCACCTAAGGATAATATCCCAGACATTTAATAGCACAAGGTTGTAACCTCAATTCTCTAGAAAACAGACAGGTAAAGTTTACATAGGAAGAGACAAACCCAGAGCAGTAAAAATGAGAGGGAAAAAGAGCAGGAGGAGACAAAAAGCAATATTTCAATCATGAAATATATGATGCTCTGTTCCTGAGCGGGCCACAAGACCTGCCACCTCACCATCTGTATGGGAATCCCCTACCCAGTCAAACTGACCATGAAATGAATCATCACATCACCTGCCAGGTGTTGCAAAGCGCCCATCCCCTCTGGCCTTCAGATGCCTCGCTGCCCTTGGATGCCCCAGGACAGCCTAGCCCTGTGCAGATCCTCCAGAGCAAATCCCACCAAGTCCAAAGCTCTGCATTGCATGTAACATCTGCAGCTGGGCAGCTGGGATTTCAGTAGTGCTGTTGCTGAGTGATGCCCACATGCCTGCACAGCGCAAGGACTTTTCCGCAAGGGGGTTTCTGGGTGTCTGTCCAGTCACATAAACAATGTCCTTTTAAATGATCCTTATGTACTAATTGGCTTTAAACACTTGCCCCAAGTGGGTTTCCTGCACCCCCAGAATCCCCTGAGGTCACTGAATCAACAATAAATGCCTCTTTATATAGAAAATATTTTATGTGGGATCCAGATGAGATTTTTATATCTTCTGGGGCAAAAAGTGTCTTTTTCACTTATTGCTGTTCATCTTGTGCCTCCACTTTGAGCATCAGTACCTTTTATCTGTGAGCTTGTCCCCTCAGCTGGGAACATAACACCTGGCTAGATATTACCATTTCCCACTGATGGTTTAGAAGCCTTAACTCCATAAACATTATACAAAAATGAATAACTAAAAGGCTTCATAGCTTCTAGACACTTACCATGTGCCCCAAAGCACAAAACTTTCAACTTGTTCTTCACAAGGAGTTGATAAATTTAAAAGTGTGATTAAAAGGAGGATAATAAAGGGCCTCCCAGGTGGCGCAGCGGTTGAGCGCTGCACTGTGGAGCTGTCGGCAGCGGCGACGCGAGTTCGACGCCCAGCCAGGGAGAATCCCACATGGAGTGGCAGACCTCTCCTGCCTCGCCCGCTGCTTCCCTCAGCAGTGTATTTCTGATCTGCCTGTTCTGCTACCCGCTCTGTCTCTGGTGAACCCTCTCGCTGCCACCCCGCGTCTCTGGCCTGTACCCCAGCTTGTATGTATAAGTAAAAAAATAAATCTTTTTTTTTAAAAAAAGGAGGATAATAAAGAATGAAGCCTCAGCAATAAACAAAGTCACTATCTAAATTACAATTTAAATTCCTAGCAATGCTTGATGCCATTAAAATGAAAGAAAACTTTAAAAATAATGATAGATATATTCGATGAATCTTAAAAAGAGAATTCTGTCTCTAAAAGTTGTCTTCATTGCCAGGAGCGGTTAGGAAGCCTTAGTCACCTGTTCACAAGTGATGTGTAACTTTCAGTACTTCACCCTTTCGCAGTTTCATGTTCTAAGTCATATTGGTCACTGGACAACTTATTAGCTTCCTGCTCTGTTAATTATTTATTGGTCATCACTCTGCATGACTTAGAGTGCAATTTTCTATCATCTCTTTTTAAAGATAGTTTGAGAATTTTCACAATACCTGAAAGGCAGGCTGAAAAAATATTTTTCTGGAACTGCATTCCCTGGTCCACCTTTATCAGGTGTAGACCATCAAATAAAGCTTAATCAGACTCCTGAGGGGAAGCCCACACATGCTGCGTCCTTGGAAGAGCCAAGGACCTCAGAATAAATAACTTTCAACATGTACCTTCTTAATAGAAAGTTCAGGTCTTAAGATGAGCCAGAAACATAGAGCCAAAATGTGGGGGAGTTCAAAAGACCAGGGACACTTATCTTAGGCATCTCAGTCAGCGTGTACCCTTGTAAACTAAAATTTTATTCATAACATAGCACAGGCTTTAAGACGCCATAAAAGTAATAGTCTATAAATGGGAAGCTCACATCTTGCTACTGACGCTGTGCCGCCAGCATCTCAGCACGAAACATCAGAAATAAAATGATTCTTTTGCACATGAACACAGGCAAGGCTAACCTTTGGCAAATTTTTGGAACAATGAAATGTATTTCATCAGTGCTAATGAACTTTAATAAGAAAGAGCCAAAAAGAGCGTGTTCCAGGTGGAATCTTAGAATCAAAGTTGCTTTAAGATGGAAGGAATTTTACAAGGAATCTAGACCAACCCTGGGCTTTAGGGTTATAAAATAGAAGCACATAAAGAGGAAGGGGCTTGCCCATGGTCACCACCGAATTACAGAGGAGTGGGGTGGTGCAGAGAACACTGAGAGTGAGATGGCCAGATCTAGCTCTCCCTGGACTGGCCTTGTGCCGCCACCTGCTCGTCCCAATCAGGCTGACTTGGAGCTAATCAAATCTCTTTATGCAAATGTAATGAAATGAACTAGTTTTAATTAAATGAAACAATTTATTTATTAGGAATTAGTTGAAAAAATAAAGCTGCCCAACAAAAGATTGCTTCTGCTCATGTGGTACGTATTTATTCCTGAAAACCCGTTAGGTTAATTTTTACAGAAAAAGATATTTTAGACATCTTCCTCTCTTCATATTGCTCTTTAGGTGTGTTCAGCATAGTTAACTGCTTCCCTTCTTAAACCGCTCCCTTATCTTGCCCTTCTGGACACCTTCCAGTTTCCCTCTTCTCTTACTCCCTGCTGTGCCTCTACCTCCTTTGATGGCTTCTCCTCTTCCTTATCCAACAGATAAGCATTGACACACGTAATGCTCAGTCCTGCACCTTCTCTCCTCTCCTTTCCTCTGACTTTACATTTTCCATCAGTAACCTCAAGCTGGTTTGTGATCTCCATATATGCTGATTACCCCCAAAGATATCTCTAACCCAGGTATCATTCATAACCAGCACACAACCTGGGTGTCTAAAAAACATCTCATACTTAACAGGATCAAAGCCAAAAATCTTGACCCTCCTGATTCTCAATCTCTTCCCTTCACCCAGTCTTCCTGATCTCAGTGACATCACATTCTCCCTGTGCGAAATGCTTGTAAGTGGCCAGCAATTTCAGCCAGGCCCATGTTTCTTTGCTCTTAGCCCAGTCTTTAGCCAAAAAATTTAATTGCATTGTTTTCAACCCTGGCCCCTAACCCTATATGAACTCATTCTCTTTCTTTACTGGGGAGGCAGGTTTGAGTTCTCCAATCTTCTTGCCAATTGATTTGCAATAACACTTCTCTATTTTTCTCAAGGGTGTCACAGATTCCACTTTGTCAATGTTTTAAGTCCAGGCATCAACATCTAGCATATAGTGTCTTGCATGACAAAAAGACAATAAATACTTGTTGCTAATATCTGTAGCCAATACCTGTATTGGCTGGTGAGTTCAGATGACATTTTGTTAATGAGAACTTTGATAATGTGCTTGCAGGATAAAGTGTCACTTTTGGGGTTTATAACTGCTGGCAAAGAGAAGTATATGGCTGTTTTTAATAAATTGTGATGCTTTCCTGCAGATTTCAGCCTTTTTTGTCTTTGTCAGGCAACTAATACTTTATTAAGTAGACATTATTTGCAGGAGTTGTGGGGATTTATCAAGCAATAGGCCTGTTTTTACCATTGGGAATTCATTAACTTATGTGAAGGGGGAGAAAACTAAAACAAACATGACAAAATATCAATATTCTAGTTTTATTTATTACAGGCTTTATTTATTTATGCATACAAGAATTGGGGTGTAAGCCAGAGGTTCGGGAGTTGAGAGGACTCACCAGAGACAGAGTGGGGAGCAGAATAGGCAGATGGACTAAAATACACTGCTGAGGGGCGCAGCGGGTGAGACAGGAGAGGTCTGCTGCGCCATGTGGGTCAGCTCCCTGGCCAGGGATCTAACTCAGACCAGTGGCTAGTGATAGCTTGACAGCGCTGAGACTTTAACCCCTGTGCCACCAGAGAGGTCCTCTGTTTTTGTTTTAAGTGAAAGAAAATATCAATCAAAAGACCCACTATAATTTTTGAGCTCTATCTAAATTACACTACATGAATAAAATAGTAATAATTCTCTCTGATTAAACAGGCAAGTGTTCAATTTGACTGTAATGTTAAGAAAATCAGCATCTATGTGCTTTTGTTAATTCAATGAATACTTTAAGCTTGTAAGAGAACCTGAACCCTCTTATGATCATGAATGAGATTTTCCCAAAGCATTTCTAAGTAAAAATTTACTAAATGCAAATTATACAGCAATAATGCATTTGCTATGAGATAGCAGCTGATGATGGTTTTTTTTTTTTCGTTTTTTGGATGTTCTATTAGTATCCCAGAGCTGCTGGAACTAAGTATCAGATATTGGGTACAACTGAAATTTGTTGTCTCACAGTTCTGGAAGCTATATTCCAAATCAAGGTGTTGGTGGAATCATTCTCCCTCTAAAACCTGGAAGGGACAACCCTTTCTGGTCTCTTGCTTGATTCAGTGTGGCCACGAGTCCTTGGTGGTGCCGGTTTGCAGCTGAATCACTCCAAACTCTGTTTCTCTCATCATATGGTCTTATCCCTGCATGTCTCTTCTGACACAGCATTTTCCTTTCTAAAAAGACACCAGTTTTAAGAAGTTCAGACCCACCCCAATGGCCTCATCTTAACTTGGCTATGCCACAAGAGTCCTATTTCCCAATAAAGTCATAGTCACAGGTACTAAGGTTTAGGACCTCAACATGTCTTTTGGAGATACTATCTAACCCATACCTGAGGTATAAATAACTTTCTTGGAGAAAAGTTAAAATTTAACCATGGTGGGCAGTACAGAGGGAAAGCCTCTCTTTGACAAGATTCATAGGTGACTTGCTATTCAGACTCACAAGGTTAGAAGGAGATTTGAGCTTGACTGGCATCTCTACTTTGAGAACCACCAAAATGCAGGAGATGTGAATGAACAGGACCCGCCAAGCATAGGAAGATACTAGGCAGATCCTACAATAATTTAGAATCATTAAACGTGTACATGATACCAAAAAACCCTCCCATCTCTTCTCTTGCGCCCACATTCCCCATCATGTCTTCCCTCTCTTCTTCGCTAGGCAGTTCCTCTTCTTCTACCCTCTGAGTCTCCAACCAAGAATTGCTCCCAGAAATGGCATGAGGTCACAGGAATTCCCTTTCCTGTCCCCAGGCTACTCTTACTGGACTTATCCAGGCTACTCTCCACTACTGACCCAACTGCAGAAGGAGACAAGTGGGATATGCCACTGGGAACTGTTTTGTTTTGGCCAAATCCAAACTGGACTGTGAGTAAATTAAATAGTCAAGAGGTAGCCATAGAAGTAGAAAAGAACACAAGGGACCATGGAGATGGATCACGGGTGAATTGGTGGTGGGTTGCCCAAGGGGAATACAAAATGCAAAAGATATAAATAACAATAAAAATATATATTAAAAAAAAAGAGGTAGCCATAGAAAAATAAAAAGGTGTTTCAGCTTCTTACTTAGTCTCCAAGCTTCCTATCTTTCACGTTCTGAGCCATAAACCATATCTCATCTTTAACCATGCATATCAGTAACGTGGCACCTTCAACAGAACATATCCCCATCAAAATGTCCTCCCCCTCCTGAACTTTGAGCTTCAAAACCTGAGACAGGAAAGGGAGGGAGAGAGAGTGAGACATCACAGATTAAGCTCTCTGGGTTGGGGGTGGTCAGTGACGCAGAAGTTGTTGTAAAGCAGAGGTGAGGCAGGAAGGATTTGGCCCTGAGAACAAGTCTGGGGCTAGGAAAAGGAGGAGTGACCTATAGAGCACAAATTAAACACTAAAGACAGAGTCATAGTGAATGATCAAAGTGTTAGCTGTTAACTCTTCTTTGTCTCCTCCCCATTCATCACTGTTGACTCCTGGAGGAGTTTTGTCTGCTTATCATGCAAGAGGGGGGTCCTCAGGAAGGGGGAGTATCCCAGGACCCCACCCCCACCTCAGGCCGAGAGAGCCAGGACACTTAGGACTACGATTCCCAGAATGCCATCATCACCAAAGGAAGGATGCTGAGGACTGAGGGTGGAGTTAAGCAATGTGTTTTTCAGGGGGATTTAAAAGACCTGACCTGTGAACTTGGGGAGACTGGTCCATGGTGTGGATTGAGGAGAGTTTTCCTGAGTAGGCAAGGAGAATCCAGCTCAGAGAAACTGGTAGGACGTTTTTACCAATTTATTTCTTTATCTTTTCTTTTCTCTTTTTGTAAATAAATATCTTTATTAATTTTATTGTGTGTGCCTGCATTTGAGTTTTTAAGACTCTTTTTAAGCGCACGGGTGGGAACCCAGACAGGCACCCGACGGGTTTACCCTGTAACAATCATCGCTGTGTCCCTAGCACCCAGAGATTGCCTGGCACACAGCAGACTCCAGTCTTGGGCCATCTTTCATCTTCTCTAATCTGCAAAGCTCTTTCTTGGTTTTGAATCTTATCACAACTAAGAACATCTGGTCTAGAACAACTCCTCATTTCCAATGATGGGTTCCTTCTCATCCTTTGGCTCACAGCTTATAAGTTTTAGCTCCTTGAAGACTGATCTCTATTTAAAGTAAATTATACCCCACCCCCCACACACACCATTTTGGCCTCTATGACAGCATCCTGCTTATTTTATTCATAGCTAACATAACTATCTGTAATTATTTCTCGTATAGCTCCTCTACTTGATGGTAACATCTTGGAAGAGAAAATTTATATTCAGCTTCCTAACTGTGATAGTTTGAGCAATTAGCACAGCAAAAGCATTCAATAGATAAAGATAAAAAAGAAAGAAAGAATATACACAATCAGCATTTAATAAACCTATCAGAATTTTAATACTAGGCTATGTGAGATTTTAACATTAAAAGATCATATCTTAGACAAGAAGAAAAAAAAGATAAATTATGTAGTAACTACCTAGAGATCAACTGAAAAACCAAAATTAAAGCCAAATCCATCCCTTCCTTTCTCTATATCAAAATCAATTCTGAATGCAACAAAGATGTAAACCTTAAAAAAGACACCATTAAAAGAACTTGAAGAAAATGTACAAGAAGTTTTAACCATCTTAATGCACAGATGTTTTTCTAAGCAAGCAAAAGAAGAAAAGATTGATATATTCAAAGTCACAAAATCAACACCTTCTTCACACTTACTCAAAACAAAATCAGTCAAAAGACAAAAAAAGGGAAAGTCATTGTTACACTTGTCAAAGACCTAGATTTTATTATGTTGCTACAAATAAATAACAAAAGACTAATAACTCAAACTAAAAATAAAGGACATAAAAAAATCACAGAAAAAATGTATACAATTGATTTTTAAAGAATGGGATACATAATTTGACAAGTATGAAAAGAAAGAAGTGTAAACAGTGAGATGACTATTTTTCATCTTTGAAACTGGCAGAAATGAAAAGTTTAATAATGTTTAGTATTGGCCAGTAAGCAGGGAAATGAGCACTGGCAGATCATCTTATCGGGATTATGTATGGTTGACCATTAAACAACATGATTTGAGTGCAGAGGCCCACCTAAATGTAACTTTTTTTCCCCAACCCACAGGTTTGGCTTTTCCAGATCCAACCAGCCGTGAATGTCAGAAGGCTGTCTGTAAGGGACTTGCCCATCCATGGATTTCAGTACCCGTAGGGGTTCCAAAACCAAACCCCATTGACAGAAGGACTGTAATTAAGTTTTGGGGGAGTTAGTGGTTTTACCCAGGTTTTCCATTGCACAGGGGTCAGCACCCCTAAACACCAGCCACGGCCCCCACCCCTTGTTCAAGAGTCAACCATATTTTGCCTTGATAGTCAGTTCATGGGTTCAGCTGGTCTTTAATAGTAGTTGAGCAGTTTTATGTCACTGCAGGGGACAAGTTGGCAACATGTATTGGAGTTTTAAATGTACATATCCTTTGATCGGCAATTCTATTCTAAAATTTTACTCTACAGATAAATATACACACATATATTCAAAGGTACATAAGGTGAAGATATTTATGCAAAAAAAAAAAAACCTCAATAGGTGGATTGAGGAAAGTAAGGTTTAGTTCATATCCATAACTGATTACCATGTGCCAATGTCCTGTATTTCTCTAGCATATGAAGTACACAAGTACAGGAACATAATTATTATACAAATTTATTTGTTGATAAAATAATAATAAAAAAGGCCATAGATAGATAGATAGATTGATAGATGATACATACATACATAGACAGACAGACATAGTTGTTGATAGGTACCATTTTGTCTTCCATTTCTGGAAGAAATTACAAGAAATCTACTGGGGGAAGGACTAGGAAGCTAATAGGCTTATTTTTCATGGTATCTTCTCATATTTTTTAATGTATCATGTGCACATATTTTATCATTTAAAAACTAACTAAATTGTAAGAATAATGTTAGCATAACTCAATGTGGCCTTCAAGAGAGTCCCTGTGACAATAGTAGTGATGTTAGTAAAACAGAAAAATTTTCATTCTTATTTATTGTTTTTATTGTTACCAGCTATAAAATGCTAAACAATCACCCATGAGAATAACTCTCAATAATCCAGGAGTGAGACAGGGTTAGCCCTTTCATTGTAAATAAGTTATTCAATTTCAAAAGTCTACACTTGATCTATTAATAAGTATTATATTTTCAAAAGATGATTTCCCAAGACAGCTGGAGGTAGTTTAAGCTAATTTGTAGCTATCGCCACTCCCGACCCATCCCTACAATGTATTCAAATTCAATGCCAAAAGTTACTTATTAAACTCAAGAGATACTATGTCCTGGGAAATCCATTATAAACTGCCTTGTAGGAGAACTGATCCCTTAATGAAATACCAGCAACTATCTCAGGAAAACGAAAATGGGCAATCGCCATGTGAGTATTTATTGCCTTTTGGAATCCAACAAAGTCTTAATTTTGGTTGCATGTAAAGAAATTTAAACCAGGAAATCATGACTGATACTGTTAGACTTTATCATTGTGATTACCCTTTAGGGTTGGTTTTGCTATACCTGGCTTTTAAAATGTATTTGGAATATGTTTTTGTTCTGTAAGTCAAAAATCTCTTAGGAGGGGCGAAAGAGAAATGTTTTATGCAAGTTGGTAAACAGAACAGATGTTTCATATATATTCACAGAATGTGTGGCCAGAGCAGCTAGCTTGTAGCAAAGTTGCACAAAACTTCATGCTTGTCAAAGTTTGCTCAAAAAAAGAGGTTCACACTGAAATATTTAAGTAGATCAAGGTTAAAAAAAAAGAAAAGTATTATCACAGAGCCATAGCATTTGGATTGAAAGGGGAAATATTCTACTGTTATTTCTAAACACCATCAAACACTTAGGTGTTTGCAAATATTCAAGGAATTGATATTTTACTTTTCTTCTGAAGTGGCTAGGCCCATGTGAATAGCATGTCTATAAACCATTCCTGACTGAATTGGACTAAAACACCACCAGGTAGAATCAGCCATGCACAAACCAGGTCAGAATTAAATCTTGCTTTTTACCTTGAAAAGATAAGAATCTACAGCTGTGGCAATATGAATTTTAGTAAGGTTTGGATTCACCTACTGTCATTTCCCATGGAAGAATGATTCGTGGTGTGTACACCATGAGCCAAGAGAATAACTCTCCAAAATTTTTGGTAAACTGTTGATCAGGTTTTTTTTCCTTTGCTATAAATTTAACTCACAAACCTACAAACAGCTTCCCTGTCGAAGCATGGTTTTAAAAGGGACCTGTAAATCACAAGTGAGCCATGATGATGAGCCTCCCCTTTAGTAAATCTTTCAGAGAAGCACAAACTTAAGATGCTTTCAGATGCTTCTCCGGAAGCAGAGGACCCCAGGAATCATCAGGGACCCCCACACTGTGGCTTAGGAAGGACACTTTCATCCCTTGCAAGGCAACCCCAGAGCCGCTAGCCTTTGTGAATGGTGTAGCATTTTCATGTATTTCTGTTTTGACTCCTCAGAGCCAGTCTTACTCCCTCTCAGAAGGCAGTCAACAGCTGCCCAAGGGGAACACCCAACCCTCAGCAGCCGTGCAGCCTCTCAGCCATGGGGCAGGGAGTGGACAGCCAAAGAGCCACCAGCCTGTAAGCACTTTATTTTCCCTCCAAATCATAAATACCAGCAGGATCTCTTGTGGGCCTGCATTATTTACCAGCTTGTCATATTGCATCCTCGACCACCCTGCATTTGAAAATGTCCTCACCGGACATTGCTTCCAAACAGGGAAAATATTCCCTGGGAACACGTTTGTGGTGCTAACTAACATAAAGTTGTGGTCTGGGGGCTCATCTTATGGCCCCAATAGTGTCCCCTTCACAGTGCCTTTGAATGCTGATGCCACACTATGACATTTTCAAAAATAGTGACAGAATTGCATATGCACAGGAATGAATACATTCTAAGACTGTGTTTCCAAATAAGTGAATGAGATTCTTTTTAAAGAGCAAAATTTGTCTCCCCAGGATCTCAGATGTTTGTATTAGGTTGTGACTTGAATTTGTAGAATTTGTAGTTTTGAAACAACACAAACGAAACAAATTTACAACTTAAATGGAGTAAAATGCAAGTTGGTTATATGCAAAAGTTTGTGACAGATACAGTGTCACAGACAATGCTATTTTTCAGAGATTAAATGGCTGTGTTCAATGTAAAGATGCCTCTGATGGCGAGAATGAAGTTTCTGTCAAGTTGCAGTATATCTAAACTGTGACGTGGTATGTGACTTCTTAATTCTCCGGGCATGTGTCTATCTAGCTGTGAGAAAGCTTTGTGTCCAAGACTCCCTGTAATACAGTTGGATCGTCTCTGGGCTCAGCTACATGATTTTTATAGTAAATCTGCCTTGGTGCTCTGTCCTTTTAGCTCTAGCCTGGAACAATGAGAGTGTGTCTATTTGGCATATAGACAACCATAAATAGCAACACAAATGAAGGCATTGAAATCATGTGCTAGCACTTGATCATCTAAGAATCCAAATTGCCTTAACTTTTAAATTTTTCTCCGCATTAAATATACTAATTAAAAATCCTCCTAGAAGAGGGTTGGATCTCTAGTAATAAGCTCATGGACCAGGGTCCACAAGTAACTCTTTGTCAAACACTCTTCTAAAGTCAATATTGACCAGGAAATTACATTTTCCAAGGTACTGTGTTACGGATTCCTAACCAGTTCTAAAAACTGAAAATTACTTTTTTGCTTTCCCCAATCCTTATGTCATTACTTTTTTTTTTTAATGGAAAACCTCTTGTTTGTGACTCACCTATGCAGAGCATAATAACTGAAATATTGGATTATTATCATCTGCTTAATCACAATATTCAGTGTTTGCTTAGCCTGGAGGGCACATCCATGAGCACAATGCACTTTCTGTGCAGACAGAAAAATAAGATCACAGAAATATCTGCTTCCAGTTTAGTTTAATGGTGCTTCTTTTGGGTCAATTATTTTCAAGAGAATCCCTGTCTAGAGGAAAATGGAGAATTGAGATAAATGTTTAGATAACTTTGCCATAAGAGTGTGGCTGTAAGGTGTGGGCAGTACACTAGGGAGGGAGCAAGATTTAGGGGAGCCGTAGGTAGAGGAGGAAATAATAATCACAAACTCGAGAGGACTGGTGGATTCTGGAATGTCATTTCCGAGACTGATGAAGTAGAAAGGCACTTCTAAGGCACTAGATGGGACTAGACAGCTTTGCTGCTCAATGCGCGATGCCTGGGCTAGTAGCAACATCCAAGTTGCCTGAATACTTATTAGAAAAGCAGAATCTTGGGTCCACTCAGGAGCTGCACTGTAACAAGATCCTCAAGTGATTCTGAATTAAAGAATCACTGAACTGGGGGATGAATTCTCCAGCTTGGCTGCTCATTGGAATCGCCTGGGGAGGTCTAAACCCAACCAATACCCTAATCCCACTCTCAGAGAGTCTGAATTGGTTGACCTGAGCACTGGCATTTGCAGATGTTCCTCAGGGGATGTGACCGTACAGCACACTTTGAGAAACATGACCTGGAACCCATCTCTCCTGGTAGAACAGTTCAGCACACTGCTCATCCAAGTGGGTGTCAAGGGGAACACCCATAAATGAAGTTGACTTATAAATGTCAGGACATCTGCTCAGCGCCCAGGGTGGTATTTGCGAACACACCATGTTTACGACTTGCTTGTGCCAATATTTAGTCAATGTAATTGCTGTCTAAAATGGAGCACAGTTTTGGACCTGTAGCAGGTGAGCTCAGATGAGTTGTATTGGAAACATTTAGGAGCTTCTTGACAGGGAGGGAAGAAGGCTAGATTTCTGAGAAAAAGAAGATGTGGAGGCAGATAGAAAAATGACTGGGAATTTGGGATAAACATTAAATACGGTTTTAACCAAAAGTGTGCATTCAACTGTGACCCCCAAACTCAAAGAACCTTAGTGAACCCCAGGCTAGAACCAGGCTAGACCATGCAGCCTCTAATCGGGAAATCTTTCATACTAGAAAGCTAGTCCTTCAGAATACCACAGGAGTATAAAGGGAGCAAAAAGCACAAGGGACTCTGAGGGCCAAACAGGACATGCACCAAAGCCCACCTTCTGCTTTGAAAGACAAGCCTCCCATTCAAAGTTTAGCTACGTTGCAGACACATTATATAATCTGGACTTTGGGGATTTCTTATCTATAGTAGATAAGTCATTTTTAAGGAAGTGGAGTTAAAGGTTGCCAAGGACAAATGTACTAACAGAAGGAAAAATATGTAAAGTAGAAAAAAAAATGACACAAGAACCCAATCAATAGGCGCCGGGGGCCATTTCCTGTAGGGGATGGAATCTTGGCTGGTCTATTCTTCCTCCCAGCTACAGCTGCAACAGCTAGAGTTTTCAAGGGGCCTCAGGAACAGTGATGATGATGGTAACTGACATTTACCAAGTGCTTATAGATTATGAACTGCACTGGGTGTGGCCCATCATGTTTGAAACCTTCATTCTACAAGAATCCCAAATACATGTGTCCTTATAGCAATTCTATGAGAGAGATAATATTATTATCCCCCCCCTTTTAACTATGAGGAAAGTAAAGCAAGAGAATTCAGCAGATTTGTCCAAGATTAATAAGAAGCGAAACATGGATTTGGATTTAGTTAGAAGATTTTTACTTACGTTCGATGAAGTCTCATATGTGCTAGAAGTTATCCTAATGGGATTCCTAAAAATATTGAACCAGATAATCACCTCCTCATTTCTCTTTACCCCCACCCCTCAGCACCCTTCTTCTCTCCCCAAGCTGCTTGGGATGCTCTTCCTTACTGCCTCCCTCACAGGCTGTGTGTGATGCTCTAACTCTACTCGCACATGGTTTTAGAAGTACCCACAGTTGCATCTGCCCCATATTGAACTAATAGTTCCCTTCGGGAGGACTGTGTCTTATTCATCTTTGCATCCTTATTACCAACACAGTACTGGCACATAGCAAATGCTTGATGAAAGTGTGATGAATTCATCCATTCATTACATTTCCTAAATGAGTCTTAATCAAACCAATGCTTTGCCCAGTTGCATTCTAAGTCTCTATGACTAGTCACACTGGGTGGGTAAGTTCCTGGCATCTGAATTTAAAACTCTGCAAGTGGTTCTAATGTGTCCAAAGTTGAGAACCATGGGGCCAATGTCAGGTAATTTTGTTTAGTGTTTCCCAGATATGATCCTCAGACCAGCATCATTGGGATAACCCAAAATTTTGTTAGGAATGCAAATTATCCAACTCTACCCCAGATCAACTGAATCAGAAATGCTGAGGGTAGGACCCAGAAATTGTGCCTTCATAATCCCTCCACGTGAATCTGAGATTCATTTAAGTTGGAGAGCCACACTTGGGACAAAAGCTTCACATGGACCTAAACTAGAGCTGTGCCCAAGTTTTGACTAGGAAGCACCCCCACTGTTCAGCCTGCAGAGATGCCGGATGAGGGTGTCTGAAGCCTCCAGCCACACGCCCTCAGCCCCAGGCTTCTCCCAATGTAACCCAGGGAATGTGCCCCTCCTGCTCCCCCCATTTGTCCCAGGCTGCTCTTTCCCACCTCCCTCCCTGCACAGAGCCTGAAAAGGCAGCAGAGAGGAAGGGACCCTCTCCAGCCTCAGTCATTCCAACATTCTTTTAGAGAAACTACCAGGTGCTTTTTGAGGTTCTACAGACAAAAATTGTATAAAAGACCATAGTCCATACCCTCAAAGTTGTTCACCATGTAGAGGGGGGCCAACAAATAAATAATGATAATGATATGTGATGGATGTACTAAGAGAAGCACATCCCCACTACAAAGCACAGAAGTTGGACAGTGGAGGGAGTGATTGTGTGCAGGAGAAGTGAGCAGAACAGGATTCCTTCATGCAGAAGGGCAGTCTGCAGAGAAGAAGCATGTGCCAAGAGGCTCAGCAGCTGGTGGTGCTCGCGTGGCGTGCTCTAGCCTGGCAAAGCACTGTGCATGTCGCACAGCGACTGCCGCAGAGGCTACCCACTCCCCGCCTGTGAGCTTCCGCAGGGCAGACACTGCTGCATCTCTGGGATTTGACACAGAACCGGAGCTCCATGCATATTTTTGATAGAAAGATCAATGAACAGGGAGGGGTGACTGGAGACAAGACTGGCCAGGTGGACAGGGGTGAGGCCCAGAGGCCCTGTATGCTGTGCAAAGCATATTGGTTTCCTGGGGCTTCTTTGCAAACTGCAAACTTGGAGGCTTAAAACAATGGAAATTTATTCTCTCAACTAAGTTTGAGAGTCATAGACCTCCTCCTTGGGCCACCGTGATGGTCAAGGTTGGCCTTACTTATTCTTGGGATGGGGGATATTGCTTTATCTATATTACTTTCTTCTAGCCCTTATTTTATTAATGTTACTACTACTACAACAAGTATTACTATTACTACTGCTACTGGGTGGACTGAAATAGAACGAGAATGAAAACTTAAAGAACAGACAGAAAGGCAGTAAAAGAATTCTCTTTTCTGGTGATGGAGGTTTGAATGCTTGTGGTGGGAATGAAAAGGAAGACAAAAATGTTAAAAGGAATTTTAAAGAAACAATGAATAGGTTTGGATCAAATATATATTTAAACTCTTTTACCAGGGGAAAGAATAACGTTCATTGTTTTGATTCTGATTGAGACAGAAATTTGCTCAAAGTAAAATTAGCTATTTCACCCTGTTTCCTTTTCAGCAAATCAGAACTTGTCCACATACTCTTGGCTATGCCTTTCACGCACCATTCAATGCTGTAACGGTCCAGCTCAGCCCCCACTGTTTTCTCTTTTCAGTTCCATCTGCCCACTTATCACTGACTCTTGAGGATCTCAGAGTACACTAGCTTCTTTTTTTCCTGCAAGCAATGAATCCCAAGTTCATACTCTCATTGAACTGGCAAAGAAACAGTCTTTGGCAATAGAAGAAGGAAATGGATAATTCTTTTCTAATGAGAAAAGTGCTTCATTTTTCATGACTCTTGAAGGCATGTTTCCTTTCATGCTTGAGAAATAGCCATCACCACCCCGTAGCCACCCTGTACTCCAAGTTCACGTACGTTGATGCAATACAGCAGTAACTGGATATCTGGAACATTAACACTCTTCAGAGGTCTCCAACTCCCAAAACAATCTATGTACAACCTCAAAGCAGACAGTTATTTCCCCCCGATCACAAAATCTTGTTTCCAGACAAAGCATGCTTTTCTGCCACTAGTTGAAACTGAGTTCTCCAGCCCAACACAGTACTAATCACTCAAGACTGCCACCGGGGCTAGAATACCCACAACAATTGTGATACACAAAATGGAGCAGGAGGTGATAACAGCCTTCTCGCTTTGGACCAATTTGAATTCAAACTTTTCCTCCCAGTTACCTTAACCCAGTATTCACCCTTCAGATTTATTGTCTGAGTTACTTATTGAAAAAAATTAAAGAACGATATCATGGTCCACTTCCAAGCTTGGCTCTCTGTGCTGGGGACCTTGCTTCAGTACCTATGTGCCAATTTGCCACCAGAAACTCAGCTTTTTCAACTCCTTTTTAAGGCATGTTGACAAAATTGTTACAACCACCAGGCCCAGGTGGTGGAGACTTGGCTCATTAGATCTGGGCATTATGGCACTTGAGGCCAACTAATTCTTTGTTGCAGGGAGGCTATTCTGTGCCTTGTAGGATATTGAGCAGAATCCCCGGCCTCTCTGTCTAGATGCTGGTAATACTCCCCGATTTGTGACCACAAAAACATCCCTAGATATTGCCAGCTGTTCACGGGGAGGCAGACTCAATCCTGGTTGACTGAGAATCATCTTAATAGCCATAGACCTTCGATGGGCAAACAAGGGATGTGGCAGACGGCCTCCAGATATCTTTATCTGGCTGAATGTCCACCAGCAACCCTGCATTCTTACTCAGGCAGCCCTCATTCTGATTCTCTCTTGCAACAGGGCTAAGCGAGCCATCTTAAAGATTGACCCTTGTCTTTCCATTGATAATAACAGCAACTGAGAGGCAGCAGGGTGCCCCTCCCCGAAAGTCTGTTCGTCGATAAGTAACAGCCACAGTGGGAACTGGAGAAGGGGTTGAGGCTTTGGGGGCCATATGACCCCGGTTGCAACTATTCAATTCTGCTGCTGTAGACTCAGTCAGCCATCGACCAAATATAATGAATGAATTGGCAAGTTCTAGTAAAACTTTATTTATAAAATATTTATAGATGATAGGCCATATTTGGCCTGCAATCTGTAGTTTGTCAACCCTGGGTTGGAAAAGTGTAAAAGACATATTCTCACCAAGCAAAGACTGACTTCATACATTGAGAGAAAATTTAAGGAATTCATTTTCCAGTTGCAAGTCCAATGGACATTTATACCTTCAGTGCTCGGTAACGCTCACTGTGAAAAAACCAAGGTTGAATGCTCATTCTGAGAATCCATGGTAAAACTCTATTTTTTCCTGCTTGGATAAAGTCTAGGATTTCTTACCTATATAACTTCTCAGTACATTTTTAAGTTATCTTTCCCCTTGGTATACCAATCAAGCTATCGGTATACCAAGGGGAAAGATTCTAATCTTTGTCAGACCAATGGTTCTCAACCCTAGCTGCACAATAGAATTATCTGGAGAGTTTTAAAAATACCTACACCTAGTAGATAACTGAATCTCAGAGGTTCTGATTCAAGAGGACCAGGATGGGATTGAGTTATTTGTGTATATTAACACATCTCACATAATCCCGATGTGCCCTCCAGGAAGAAAGGCTACTAACTTAGATTTTGTCTGGGGCAGCTCCCCCAGAGTCCCTTATTTTCTCAACAGATCTTAATTCTAAGAGACCCAAACTTTATTCAGCTCCCACTATTCCATACTGGAATAGTGTCTTTGTTTTCAGGTCTTTGTTTTCATTTGTTTCCTGTTTTTCCTCCTGATATAACCTAGTTGAGCTTGTCCAGACACCCTGGTTAAATTTACTACTCCTCTTTTTATTCTCTCTGCTTCATCACCCTACAAGGCATTGTTCTTAGCTCAAGGTGTCCAACAGGGTAGGCTTCCTCTTCCTCATAGCTTCCAAATCCTTTTTCTCCCAGCTTTATGGAGATAAAATTCATAAATAACGCTGTATATATTTAAGGTATATAATGTGCTCATTTGATGGACTTATATGTTGGAAAACAATTACATCTCACCATTGTATGTTAACATAGCTAACATATGCATTGTGGCACATAATTATCTTTTTTCTCTTGTAGTGAGATTATTTAAAATATTCTTTTAGAAAACTTCAGGAATATAATACAGTATCACTAACTGTAATCACTCTGCTGTATATTAGATCCCAGAACTTACTTATCTCCAATCTGGAAGTTGTACCCAACAGCTCCCTTCCTCTGGCCCTCTTACCCCTGGGAACCACCATTCTAATCTCTAGTCCTGTGATTTCAGCTTTTTAAGATTCACATGTAAGTGAGATCATTCAGTATTCATCTTTCTCTGTCTGACTTAATTTACTAAGTACAATGTCCTCAAGTTCACCCATGTCATGCAAACGACAGGATTTCCATCTTTCTCATGGCTGAATAATAATCCATTGGCTATTCTTTATCCATTCATCTGCTGATGGACACTTAGGCTGCTGGCTAATCAACAGACCTAGGCTTTATGAATAAATCTTGCAATGAATCTCATTGTCTTATTTCACCTTTCTGAGATTTTGCTAGGTAGAGCAGGTATTAATCCCAGTGTACATTTGACATTTGATTCCATTTGACTCAGAAGGAATATCAGAAGCAAAATTTGATAATAATGCCTCTCCCCTGCACATTGCCCTCAGGGAAATGGCTGTCCATTTTGTCTTGCAAATAGTGGTGACTGGCCTTCACTTTTCATTCCACTTCCTTCATTCCACTATGCACATTTATTGGCCACATAGCTATGCAACGGGTTCTTGGCTTCTTTAGGCAGTGAACAAGTTTCAGGTCTTAATGTGTCTTTCTCTAAAATACTAGCACTCTAAGAACTGAAATGAGCTCTTGTACAGTTGCACTGTTAAAAAGTAATTTTTAAAGGACAAAAAAAACAACGAGAAGTGAGCAGTAGAACTTCCGGATCTGAACAGTGCAGGCGGAATTCTATCACTTACTAGCTGTGTGACCTCAGGAAACTTATTAACTGTCCTATGTCTTAGTTTTCTCATCTCCATAATAGGAGGTCATAATACGTACTTCATAGGGGTGTAGTGGGGATGAAATGAGTTATCACATGGAAAGTGTTTGGACAAGTGCCTGGCACATAATAAGTGTTTTATGTTTTGCTATAATTCTCAATACTAAATGTTTCTTTCATAAATTTCTCTAAACTCTTAGCCCCTGCTACTGCTAATCTACATATACAAAATGGTTTCTGATTTAAGACAATCTTATGCAATCAGTTATTTTTTTTTTAAGATTTATTTATTTATACATACAAGTTGGGGTACAGGCCAGAGGTGTGGGGCAGCGAGAGGGTTCACCAGAGACAGAGTGGGGAGCAGAACAGGCAGATAAGAAATACACTGCTGAGGGGAGCAGCGGGCAAGGCAGGAGAGGTCCGCCGTGCCATGTGGGATTCTCCCCAGCTGGGCATCGAACTCACATCGCGCGTCCTGCCTACAGCTCCACAGCGCAGCGCTCAACCGCTGCGCCACCGGGGAGGCCCAATCAATTTTTTTTTAAGATTTATTTTATTTATTTATGCATACAAGAGCTGGGACACAGGCCAGAGGTGTGGGAGTGAACGGGGAGTGGTGAGAGGATTCACCAGAGACAGAGTAGGGAGCAGAACAGGTGGATCTACTGAAATACACTGCTGAGGGGAGAAGCAGGCGAGACAGGAGAGGTCTGCTGCGCTATGTGGGTCAGCTCCCAGCCTGAGGATCAAACCCACCTGCAGTAGACGCCGACAGCTCTGCAGCGCTGAGATTCAACCCCTTGTGCCACCAAGGAGGCCTTGATCACTTATTGTAAAGGCTCCACGCAAGCACCATACGGGGGCTCGTCCGCACTCAGTAGGAATCAGGTTCAGATGGAAGGAAGTAATAACACTGAGCATGTACTACGCACCAAACACCCTGACAAGTGCTTTTGACACATAGTGTGGTGATAACAGGCAAGAGGTGAGTGTTATCACTATCACAAGAGAAACACCTCCAGTCTGCAGAGAGGAGTGACTGCAGCCACTCAAATGAGCACCTGTGAACATGTCAGCATTTACTACCATGCCAGACATTGGGATTAGGTATGGGATATGACAACGAATATGACATGGTTCTTGGCCCCAATCGGCTTACAGTCTAGGGCGGGAGACAGACCAGTGATTAAGTATTACAATGCAAATACGATGATGCATATTAAGCAGATTTGATAGAAGGTGGAAAGCAGAAACTTAGAAAGGATACAAGAAAAATATCATCATGTCAGAATCAAGGACAGATATCTAAGGGGGGGGGGGTCCCTGTGTGTCCATAAAGAAGTATCTTGCCCAAACTGGACTCAGTTTTCCCAACTCTATGACGAACTTAAAATCTTGAAAAGCAAGTTTAGCCTAAATTGCTAACATTGACTCACGCTTCCATCAACTAGCTGTGGCGATGTCCCCGTTTCCTCTGCAGAGAAAGCAGGCATGTCTCAGTCTCTCCCCAACATAACCTTCAGCTGCCTCCATTCTGCCCCTGCTTCATAAGCCCAGGTTACTGTCTGGTTCCATTTCCGGCCCTTGTTCTTAATCTCCTCCACCTCGTCCTGATTTTATGCCAGCTCAAACAGCAGCCCTCATCATGTCAGCGTACAACCAGCCCTGTGCCCTCTGCTCTCTGCACTTCCTATCTCAGAACCTAGATACCAAGCAACCACTTTCAAATATTTACTGAGCAGACTGCAGCAAACCAGGACTTCTGGGGAACTATGAGAGAAAGAATAAACAATGACGATGCCACTCCCATTATATTTTGATAATACTTCAGAACTTACCAATGACCCTTACATCCTCATGTCAGCCAACATCCCCTCCTACGTGCCGCCGATCAAACTTTCTGTAATCCAGTGTGGCTACTGTCCCAAGTGCAATGGCATCCAAACCTCAGACTAACCCCGAGCAGGTGCAACTCCACTTTAAAGGGGAGGCAATGAAGTCTCAGAGAGATGGGTCAGCTTGCCCAGATCATGCAACCAGCAAGGGGCAAAGCGGTATTGAACTTGGTAGGTCTGACACCCAACACTGTGAGAGATCACTGTCACATTTAGATCAATCACGTTTGCTCCGTAGCAGCCTGTTGACAGGTCATAGAGCATTCACGCAGACGCAGGTACTCACGTACACAGACACAGGAAGCACCGAGCTGGAGTCACTCCCTGGGGTAGTCTTTCCTCACTCCAATCCACTTTCTCTTACCTTCTTTTTTCGTTTGTTTGTTTCTTTTTACTAGCCTGACTCCTATTTATCTTTCAAGAACTCCTTTCAGCTCAAGTGTCAACTCCTTTATAGAAATTCCTCTTTCTCCTCTTGGCTATTTGCACCCCATGTGCTTACCATACCATAATGCAATCGCCATTGATCTAGTTCCATGTTTATTCCCTGGAGACAAGGACTGCACTTCGTAGATCACGGAGTTCCCCTCCATGCCACACAGATCGTCAATACTTGTCAGTGGAAGGAAGGGAGGCCAAGAGGAAAGAACAAAAGGAAAGAAAGGAGAGGAAAAGAAGAAAGGAAGAGAGGGAGCTTGGGAGGGAGGCATTTAAGAAGAGTATAACTTGCCTTCTGCATCTTGCTTTTAATTAATCCATGTCTCTCGTGAGACCGTGTTTTTATTTCTCACTCTTGATGCTATCCAAGCAGAACACCAGGCCGCCGGGGCTGACGCATAGGAATGTAGTTAAATGAGTATGCTTAAGGCTGGCTCCCGGGAAAGCCTGCTTACTATACTACACAGAGAGCAACCCGTTGGCAAACCATATCCCTCAGCTAACATTTACACAAACTCTACCCTCAGAGTTTGTTACAAGCTGGACCAAGATTTCATTTTCTCTTTTATTGAGGCAACATTGGTTTATATTGTTGTTTGTATTTCGGAAGTATAGGGGCTCCCCTTTCAGGCGGTGTTACCACATGGAATCCTCCACCAAAATACCCATAGTTCTCCACCATAGTTCATTGTGCTACCTCCCTTCTTTCCCCCTCTAGATGCCTCGGTTCTATAGTCAACTTTTAAGGATTAGTGTTTGAATTTTACTTTATCTGACTCTTCGCTTGGTTTCTCTGTATTCCATATTTAAATGACACCATCGTCCATTAGTATTAGTCTTTGTCCTTCTGCTATTTGACTTAGCATAATCCCCTCCACTTCCATCTATGTTGATGCAAATGGTCAGAGTTTAGTTTTTTGACAGCTGAGTAGTATTCCATTGTGTATATATGCCACATCTTCCTGATCTTTCCACATCTTTATTTGGGCACTTAGGTGGTTTCCATAGCTTGGCTTTTGCAAATGGTACTACAATTAACATGGGAGTGCAAGTTTCCCTTTGAATTAGTGTTTTTGTTTCCTTTATAGATATACCCAGTAGTATAGATACCTAGTTGAATTGCTGGGCCCCAGGGGAGATTTGTTTAAGTGTTTCTTTTGCATCATAAGTCAAGACCTCCTTGAAGGAGGAGACAGTAAGGAGACAGAAGTTCTTGGTCCCATGTCTGTTTCTGCATTCCTTTCTCTTCCTGCTGCAGGAATCAGAACTTGATACAAGAGCAGACCTCCCTCTGGGCAGTGGAGGTGCTGACACTGGCCTGGCTCTGAGACACTTCACTATGGGTGTTTTCCACATTCTTTTTGCCCAAATGACACTGGTTCTTAGACTCATAGCATCTCAGTTTATTTTTTATGGCTCTTCAGAAAAATGAGTCACTCATTTCCTTGCTTTAGATGCAGGAATATAGAAATGCAGAGATGTGACATGTAGACATGCTAGATAGAATTAAACTCCAAGACTGGTGGTTCCCAGCTTATGCCTGCACTGCTGTGCTCCTTGCAGAGTTAATATCAATAGCATTTGCTTCCATTTTGAGCCCAAAGTACGGCACAAGGGCAAGCTCTTTATAAGGGTTGTATCGCAAAGACAGCTTCACACTCCAAGAGGTGCACATTATCACACTTGTTAAAAGTGACATTTAACAAAATGTGGTGTTGAGGTGTCATCCCAGGCCATGAGACTCCACAGCTTGAATTTTTTAGTTTAATTTTTAAAACTGTGCTTCAAAGTAACTATGCTTATGAAATACACTCAAATTGGATAATAGAATATAATTTAAGTTTAACTTACACAATTTGGACCAAAACTTTGGTACCTGGTTTAAACTTTTTTAAAAAGAGAAATTCACTCTCTGTTTTATTTTTCTCCTAATAAGAATGATTATAGACAATCCTCCACCAAGTGATGCAACAATAACCCTAGCAATTAACCTTTGGTTTGCTTCTGAAGGATAACACTAATCACCCTGTAAAGCTATTTAACAGAGGTGCGACAGGCTTGTTGTAAAGTTTCAATGCCACTTTACAAAGTTCAATAACTAATAGGCCTTGGAAAGAATGGGGGGAACCTATATACACTTGTGAAACTGTAAAAGCTAACATTGCATGTAGGTTGCAAATCTACCCAAATCAAGATTCAGATAGGGCCTCCCTGGTGGCGCAACGGGTTGGGTCGCAGCACTATGAAGCTATCCAGAGCCACTGCAGCACAGGTTTGATCTTTGGCCAGGGAGCTTCCCACACAGTGCAGCAGACCTCTCCTACCTTGCCTGCTGTCCCCTCAGCAGTGTATTTCAATAGATCCACTTGTTCTGCTCCCCACTCTGTCTCCGGTGAATCCTCTCACCCACTCCCCACACCTCTGGCCTACACCCCAGCTTGTATGCATAAATAAATAAATCTTTTTTAAAAAGATTCAAATTATTTCTTGAATCTGAATTAACACTAGCAGCTCAATTCATCTGTTGAGGTCAAGCGGGGAATAATACTACACACTATTTTTCTCAGTAATGCAAAAAGCCCATAACTTGCAATTTTAACCACTCTGTGCCCTGTGTGAAATTCATGCCTGGAACTCACATCTGAGCCACAGGTACCTACGAAAGAAGGTCCTTTTCATGTGGGGAAAAGCCCTCAAGCAGGACAATGGTTTTGAAGTATGGAAAATTCACTGCCAATCTACCATCAATAAATAATAATTGTTTATGCTTATTAAGCTCATGCTTTCTGCTAGGCTTTGTTTTAGATGTTCTGCATGAGTGACTTCATTTGAATTATCCGAGAGACCTACAAGGTTGGCACTATGAATAGTCCCATTTTAGCAAGAGGAAATCACCCAGAGAGGTTTCAAAACTTGCTAAGGTCACACAAGCAAGAAGCAGGGAACTGGGATACCAATCCACTCTGAATCGAAAGCCATGTTCTTAAACTTAACTATTATTATACCCTCAGTGCTCACCTATAATTAACATGATGTTGTTTGGGGGCATTGTATCTCATAATAGCAAAAATATATATAAATGCACATTTACAGATATGTAACTATCAATGTATATACATATATAACATATATAATATACTTATACATATATACAGATAATGTCAAATCAAAATATGCAATTGAAAAACTAAATATCACTACAGAAAAAAAGCCAAGAGGGCCTCCCTGGTGGCACAGTGGTTGAGCGCTGCTCTGTGGAGCTGTAGGCAGCAGCGATGTGAGTTTGACGCCCGGCCGGGGAGAATCCCTCATGGTGCGGCAGACCTCTCCTGCCTTGCCTGCTGCTCCCCTCAGCAATGTATTTCTGATCTGCCTGTTCTGCTCCCCACTCTGTCTCTGGTGAACCCTCTCGCCGCCCCACGCCTCTGGCCTGTATCCCAGCTTGTATGTATAAATAAATCAATCTTTAAAAAAAAAAAAAAAAAGAAAAGAAGCCAAGAGATGACCCCAAAATAGCAAGGACTAGCATTTTTGTAACTCTTCTACGTATCTGGCACACACTGTAGGAGCCCATGTAAGCCTCAACCCTTATAAGACAGACATGCCCCCATGTTACAGATGGGAAATGGTGGCTCAGAGGTCATTGATCCAAGTTCATACTGCTGCTTAGAGACAAAACCACATTCAAACTTGGATTCATTTTGAAGAAGGGAGACCAAGCTCCTATAATCATTTTTATTAGAATTAATACCTGAGTGTCTGTGCCAATGCTCTTTAGGGCAAAAAAATCAAAAACAAGGAATGTTGCTTTGCCTCTTAGTTGAAAAATAAGGGGAATATCTATCTGTCCTTTTACACTTTCACATGTCTCTCCATCCTGGGGTCCCCTGCATCCCCATTCTGTGTCTGACTCACATTTTTGTAGACCAGCTTTATGTGCAGTTCTGCTCAGTAGCCTCGGGTTTAAAAAGCCAATTATCCTGATTGGCAAACAGGCCGGAGGCTCCAAAGTCAGCTGCCCGCCTGCTAACAATGAACAATAGACCTCGTATGTCAGCTCAATATACATTCCAGAGACGTTCACTACTCCTCTCTTCAGAACAAGCCAGGGACACCCCTGCACCAAGACTGGGCGTCACCGATGAATATGGCCATTGTGGAGGCAGCCCCAGCCAGGCAGAGAAGAAAATTCCAAACAGAATGTTTTCTTTTTCCCTTTAAAAAAAAATCACATCACATGATTCCCTTGCTCTGACATCAGATGACCTGCTACAGGGACAGGACTGGAGCAAATTAGGAAAGATAACGTGGCTCCAGTTGGTTTCTAGAAGGAATCAGAGGACAGTGACTGCAACCAGCCCTGCTGCCAGCTCTCACTGATCTCGACTTTGATGCCACAGTATTTGCTCAGCACAAGAAAAACCCTTCAGGCTCCATATCCTCTTCATTCCTGCCACATCCTTTAGCGCTCCCCACTGACCCCCACCCTCCACCCAGCGCCACTAGCACTTTGGACTAAAGGGCACTTTTTCCCTCATTTCTAGGTTCTGGGTGAACAACTGGACATGTGTGGCTTTCCCGTTCCTCCACCCCCACTGCTCTGTGAAATGGGATCATGGTATTCGGATCATGGAGCCACCACCCTAAAAGTGGGGGTGGGGGGGGGAATGTCACTTCCTACCTGACAAAGTCTGGCAGTCCTGGTTCTCGCCCCGGCTCTGACCCAGCTCCTAAACAAGTCTCCACAGAGCCTGCACCAGCCCTGGCCACGTCTTGGTGCAAACAAGGGAAAAACATCCCTCTGTGGGGAGGGGGGCAGGGGGCAGCCCATTCGTGGTGCTGAGCCAGGCAAGTGTGACCCCAGCTAACTTCAGCCCCAGCACCCCTCTGCCAGGGACCCCAGGCAGGGCCAACCTGAGCAGTTCACTGAGCCCAGTGTCACTTTTCAAGGTCAGGTGCGAAGTGGGACGGATCATCTGTGACCTACTGAGCTCTCTGCATGGCTGAGAGTGACGGAGCACTAAAAGGCACTTTCCCAAAGGCAGTGGGTGCTAGGTGGCCCCGAAGATCCCTTTGCCTCTAGGAATAGATGTCTTCATTAGCCAGCCCCTCTCCAGCCCATGGGTATTAATGAGGACACTTTTGGTTGCAAGGGCAGGAGTCCAGCTCATTAATGTAGGAGAAAGCGCCAGTTTCTTAGCTAATGAAACTGGGAAGTGCAAGGATATAGGCACCACTGCATGTGAAGACTCATGCCATGTTTCTCTCTCTCTCTCTCTCTCTCTCTCTCTCTCTCTCTCTCTCTCTCTCTCTCTCTCTCTCTCCATCCCCCTGCCCCCCATATTTTCACTCTTCTCTTTGTTGCTTCATTCTCCCTGCGCAGAGCAGGTAAGATGGCCGCCAACAGGGCTAGACTCCCACACTTGCCGCCTAGCACACCAGTAGGGACAGGTACATGTCCCTCCCTTTTTCTGCGCATCAACCAAGAGAAAGACTCCAATAGGTCGAGCGACCTGTGTGGATGCATCCCACTCCTGAGCCAGTCTCAATGGCCAGAGCAGAGTGACAGGGTGTGCACCTACCTGACAGCAGGAGATGGGGTTCAAGCCCCAAGACTGATAACCCCAACTATACCACATGAATTGAGGGTGGGGAACCCCCCTGAAGAAATGGGATGCCAGGCGAATGAAGGCAACATGTCCTCCGTGCCTCGTGTGGGTGACCGCTCATTCCCAAGGGGTACAATAGAAAGTGAATGGAGGGAGAGGGGAGTTGGGGTGGTGTAGACAATAGCACTTTCATCAGCCTTCCTTGAAAGGGGGGAGCCAAGTGACAATCAGCAGAGAATCCCTTTGAGGAACTGAGGAAGGCAGGGTGTGTTCAAACTGCTAGTTGCATAACTGCAATTAATCTCACATCTTTAAAATGTATAAGCAATGTCTTTTATTTTTATGTTTACCTTTTGCTTGAGCAAGTGATACTCCTTGGGATCAGCAAGACTTGGATGTCTACAGAGAATGGGCCCTCTGTTGTCTAGAAACATCCACCTGGTCAACTGAAGGATGAACGATTTGCAAGTCATTTCACCTCACATAGAAAATGTTCTATTTTAGTGCTAATGGAACGAGCCCTTTTTATTTTTAAAGATTTACTTATTTTTGCATACAAGCTGGGGTGCAGGACAGAGGTGTGGGACGGTGAGAGGGTTCACCAGAGACAAAGTGGGGAGCAGAACAGGCAGATGGACCAAAATACACTGCTGAGGGGAGCAGTGGGCGAGGCAGGAGAGGTCTGCCGCGCCATGTGGGAATCTCCCCGGCCAGGCCTTGAACATGCGTTGCCACTGCCAACAGCTCCACAGCGCAGCGCTTAATCGCTGCGCCACCAGGGAGGCCCATGGAACGAGCCCTTTTAAAAATAACTTTAAGTCAAAAAAAAAAAAAAAGTAAGTCAGTTGAAAGAAAACTAAAAAGCAAATAATAATAATAAAGACTTAGGTAGCTGGGGACAAACAAGTGCATACGTTGTGCCAATGGCTGGTCTGTGGGCAATACCAGCTTTGTGTAGAAAGAACTTTTTCTCCCCAAGCAGCAGTAAAAACCATAACTGTGCTACTGCTGTTCCCTATTTTATCTCCAACAAACTCAATACTGTATCTCACATGTAGATGGTAAAGTATTAGCCTCGCTCACCACATGGATCTGTGACACGACCCTAGAGCCCTCAGCTACACACTCAGCTACACGCTCGTGTCTTACGAAAAAAAGGGAGAACCGGCACTCTGGGACACTGGCCCACTGTATTTCTGTTTCAGAGACAGACACACAAAGGTGGGACTGATTCTGGACTTGACCGGGCAGATTGTCCTTGAGAACAGAGAGACCCTTTCTCTGTGGCTATTCAAGGCCATTTGGCCCCAAGGAGTACCAGCCATCTCTTTGGGGCCAGTTTTCCCAGCTGATTTCTACACATACCCATGTGCAAAGTGGCAGCTGGTCCCTCATCTGGATGACTGCAGCCATTTTCTGTCAGGGCAACTTAATGATGCTTTTACTGTCAGCTTACCTTTTCCCTTATTTTCTCCAGGTCAAAGAGAAAAGTCATCAGGGTTTTCATGTGGATCAAGATGCCAAGAAACTGCATAAAGCTTGCAAAGGAATGGGTATGAAATATATTTTATTTGTTCATTTACTATTGAAGTTAATTACGCTTGAAGTTAATTTGTCATGTCGGCTTTCCTGTGATACTAGGAAAAGGACCTCTCACCCTTCTTCTGTATTCCAAGCTTCCATTCTCTTCGTAAAACTTCCCAAAGTTATAATCACTCCCTATTACTTTTTAGGATTCAATATAGTCACTAGAAATTGAATAATTCTAGTGATTGCATACATTCCACTTGACCTCTAGGTGGGGGAAACTTCACGAGAAGTTCAGTTCTTGCAATCCTAAAGTCTGCTAAGCCTCTCCAATTCCTTTCATGGAGGGTGGTGGGGAATCAGGTTTGATGAGAACTGGCTTAGGGACCAGGGAATTGAATCTAGAGGTAGATCAAGTGAAGTTCAAATCATGACCAAGTTCAAAAATCAAGGACCTAAACTGAAGAAGCTGTCTACATCTGAGCCTAAGGTAAGTGCACAGTCAAGTATGAGAGACTAACAGATCAGTAGAAAGATAAACCAGTAACAAGGAGGGCAGGGAGGAATGAGGGAGAGAGCACCTGGACCAAGCCCAGGGAGAAAGGCTCTGGGACTCAACGAGGTGACCTCTGAAGCAAGCTTCCAGTCGCAGGAAGTTGGGGGAGATTGGCATCCAAGCCACAGACATACAGATAAACTTGCCTCCTTCTCACAGGGGAAGATCAGGCACGAGCATCTTTCCCTTTCTCCACCTACAACACCCACTGTTCTCGATCTCACCTCTCTCTCCCTCACCTGCTCACTTCAAATGCCACAATTTAAAGACATCATACTCAGCCACCTCGGCCACACAGGAATGCAACATGTCCTCTGCAGGGCTGAAGGGTGGAGCTAGGGCTGAGTGGGCGTGGCTCAACGCCAATAACAACTCTGGGAGCCATTTGAGCCCACAGGATCTTTCCCTGAGTAATTCTTTCTTCTTAGTGTGATATAGTTGACATATCATAAAATTCACCCTATTGCAACATACATAACAGTGGGGAGTATATTCCCAAGATTGTGTAATCATCACCATAATTCCAGAGTATTTCATCACTCTACAAAGGAACCCCACAACCATTAGCAGTCACCCTACCCCCGTCACCTCTCTTCAGGCCCAGACACTAGTTTCTTTGCTGTCAGTCTCTGTGGATTTGCCTATTCTGGACATTTCACGTGAACAGAGTCACACACAATGTGGCCTTTTATGTCTGACTTTTTTTTAATGATGTTTTACCAAAAAAATGTTGGTATTTTACTTAGAAGTTAGTGAGATTTACTTTCATAGGAACTGGTATTGTGGTAGAAAAAAAATATGGTCATAAATTCCTTGTGTGACTCCAGTGGAAAGAAATGGGATCCATGGTGAAAGGTCTAAGAAGTATTTTCCTTAATACAAGGAACCACCTAACTGTAGAATAACTTGCCCCAGAAATGTCAGAGAAGTCTCAAAGGAGTTGGTTGGGGAAGATCTGGTAAGAAGTTATCTTGAGTTATCTTAAGTAAATCAGAGAGAGAGAGCGTGCAAGTGAGAGGGAGACCAAAAGAAGGAGACAGAGGCAGAGACAGAGAGACAGAGACAGAGATAGAGAGAACTGAGAGTGAAAGATGACAGCTAAGTTGCTCTCTTTGGGGGCCTCAGAGGAAAAGCTCAGGAGTTCTAACAGCAGAAAGGAGCTGCTCCTGGCTCATTTCCTGATCTGGCTAACCTTGTATTTGGACAACAGCTGTCAGGAGACATGTTTGCCTGGAAGTGGAAGGATGTTTATAGTTCTGAGTTTTGTAGAGTGGCTGAGCTGGCCTCACAGGTGCTTCCCTGCTGCCTCAGAGGGAGGTCCTGACACCTGGCTGTGGGTTGGAGACAGGAGCTCAAGTGGATGTGGGAATGATTCAGTTGCAGTTAATGATAAATCCTCATCTTTGGCCACCATTCAAGTTCAGTTCAACGAGCACAGATGGAGTACCTACAGAGGCCAAAGGCACACAGTGCTCCCTCCCCCTCTTTGGATATGGCCTCCAAGTGAGGCCACTACTATGCTGGTTACAGTCATCAATACCTCCTATATGCCAAGTGCTAAACTGGGTACTACACGCATGTCGTCTTGCTTAATCTTCCCAAACAACCTGTAAAGTTGCATTATTATAATGACCTAACAGATGTGAATGCCTAGACACTGGGGTTAAATATCTTGCCTAACGTGAGGGTGGAGTGATTGGAAAGTAGGACCATTTTGTAGAGCTATGACTTGTCCAGAATTCCAACCTGTGATAAAGAAAAACAATATGAATTTCCTCAAAAGTTTAAAAATAGAAATACCCTATGATCCAGTAATCCCACTTCTGGGTATTTATCCGAAGAACAAGAGAACACTAATTCAAAAAGACATATGCACAACTACGTCCACTGCAGCTCTGTTCACAATAACTATGATAGGGATTCAACCCATGTGCCTGATGACCAATGAACGGATTAAGAAGATGTTGTATATTTACGAATGGAATATTACTCAATCACAAGAGAAAAGAGATGAAATTTTGCTATTTGTGACAACATAGATGGAGCTAAAGAGATGATGCTAAGTGAAATTAAGTTGAAAGTAGAAAAATAAATACAGTATGTTTCACATATATGTGGAATATAAAGAAAAGCAAAAAGAATCAAGCAAATACAACAAAAACAAACACTTGGACTCTAACAACAAAATGGTTGTTAGAATAGGGGAAGGAGAGGAGACAGAATAGCTCAGTGGTGGATGGTGACTAAACATTAGGCGGGTGTGGTATGATATCTATAGAAAGTGTACATCTGAAACCTACATAGTGTTATAAACAAATGTTACCTCAGTAACCAAAAAAAATCATTATTATCAGTTTTTAAAAATACAAGTCAGAGCAAATGTTTATCACTGGTAAAATTAGACCATACACCCATCCCACTGATGTACCAGTCCTAGCACTAGATTTAAATACCCAGGGCCATGCTGTCCGATAACCACAAAAGGGACCCAAGTAGGTAATAAATATTTTTGAGAAGCCAAAATTTTAAAGGAAAAAAATCAGGTGAATTAAATTTTATAATATACTTTAGTTAACTCAATACCGTATCAAAAGTATTTCAACACCTAGCATAAAAATTACTCATGAGATATTTTACACACTGTTCCCCCGACATTCACTGAACAATTCTACTTGAGTCGCCAGACATCAAGTCTTCAATATCCTGGGAATGAACTTTGGAGCTGGGGTTGAGCCCCAGGTCTGCCACTTACTGATGCCACAACCTTAGTTTTCTCATCCACCAAATGGGTGGTCAGTGATGCTGCTGCACAGAGAGGTGATGAGGATAAAGGAAGAAGCTCAGGGCTCAGCACCTCACTGTCCTCACTATATGCTAGTCTCCTGGTCAGCAGGCTCAGACTCAATTAGAGCACCACGAGCAGTGAGCAGGCCCATCCCATAGCAGCTTTTCTTCTCCACCACTGAGGGCCTAGCAAGTGGAATAGTGACCTCTCCAAAGACATGTCTACCTGGAAACTCTGAATATGACCTTGTGTGGAAAACAGGTCTTTGCAGCTATGATTAAGGATCTTGAGAAAGACCACATTGGATGAGCTGTGGGCCCTTCATCCATTGACAAATGTCACTGAGAAGGGACAGAAGTGAAGACACACAGAGAGAAGGCCATGTGCAGACAGAAGCAGAGAGGGGAGGGGTGTGGCCACAAGCCAAGGAATGCTGAGGATGGCCAGCAGTCACCAGAGTTGGAAGAGACAAGGAGGATATCTGGCTCCAGAGTCTCTGGGGCAGTGCAGCCCTGCCTACACCATGATTCTAGACTTCTATCCTCCATTATAGTGGACAAGTAAAAAAGAAAGAGACCTATGAGCCTTCAAGCAAATAAGATTCTCCCTGATTCATTATTGCATCCCCATCCTCAAAGGAGAAACTGAGGGAGTGGGAAGTCCAGCTGGGTTAGCAGAAGATTCAGAGATGGGACGGGAGCCCCCGGGCTCAGTGAGAACAGCTGTCATTGGCATTGGGAGCCAGTGGGGAAGCTGAGTCACCACTATCACCACAGAGCCCACATCCACACAGGGGCCCTTGTAAAGGGGAGATCCCTTCAAACTCAGAGGCCCGCATCCTGCTGAAACTGGCTCTGAATCTTCCCAGGCACTTGCTGGGGTAGCAAGAGCCAGCAGGAGGCCCTTGGGGGCCTCACTCACGGGGAGCCTCTGAACTGTGCTGTGTGATTCATGGTGTCCCTTTCACACACGGGGCCGAGGTGCCACCTTTTCTCATTTTTAAAGTCTTTCCCACATCTGCTGGGGACTGGGGACTGGCCCCACTGCCTCAAACCATTGTAAATGTTTACGGGAAACTGTTGGGCAGCACAGACTGCTTATATGACACGCTCATTGTGAAATGTAAAATGAGATCACCCTTTTGGAAATCGCTTCTTGGTTGGGAGTGGGAACGGCTCCCAGGATAAACCTGAGCCCTGGACTCAAAAGGCTTGAGGAAAATCCAATCATTTCCACACTCTGCCCCCTCTCCAGGCTGCTGTCAAGCTAACCTCGACTGCTGTACTCTGGGGTGTCTTTTTTTGAAGCCTTCCAAAAATGCTTCTAATTATAATGTCTAAAAAACAATATTTTAAAAATTTTAACTTGATTTTGCTGAATTGGCCGGGTATGGGTTGATGTTGGCATCAGAGTAGAGGGGTTTCTATTGGTTTCTGCTACCTATAGCCCACCTGTATAACACCTGCAGACAGCACCAATGCAAAGACCATGTTCCACCATAATGCTTGCAAATTTATCCATTCATTCATCCATTCATATATTCATGCATATGTACGTGCATGTATTTAAACATTCATTCTTTAAGCAAGGCTGACAAATACTGAGAGCCTTCTGGGTGCATAGAACAGTGAGTGACAGCCCTTGTTCCCACGGAACTTACAGTGTGTTGGCACAGAGAAGGTGAGCAGGCAACATGGGGGACACAGAGGGAGGAGTGTCCCACCTTTTTTTCCCCAGAAAAGTCCAGGGTGTTGAGTCTTAATCTAGGAATGAGAGTGAAGGTGAGGATCCAAGATAAGAGTGTTCCAGGCAGAGGGAACAGCCTACGCAAAGGCTCAGAGGTAAGAGCAAAGGTCTTGCTTATTCTTGGAACTGTAAATGATTCTTGGAGCCTATGGACAGGAGGCCCGGAAGGATGGTGTGGGAGGGTCATTTTGATGGACAGGCGGGAGCTACTTTAAAAGGTCTCATATGCTCCATTAAAGAGTTGACATTTTATTCTGGTCTTGAAGAGACTTTTATTGAACGGTTTGGGTCAGAGGTATGACAGGCTGATCTGACCTCAGAAAGGCCATCCTGGGAACAATGAACAGGGAGAATAAGGCAGGACCCCACTGAGGGGGTGCTGTGAGTGACGTGGCAGGGGTGAGGATGGAGGAGATAAGTGGCTCTGAGAGATACTAAGGAAGTGGAATAGTAAGGGCTTAGTGGCAACTAACTGGACGTGGGGTGAGGGGAAAAAGAGGCAGCAGGGACGCATTCCAGATTCCTGGCTGGTACAACACAGTGCGAGGGCCACCTGGGAGGCATGAGGGATGACAACTTTATGGATCCAGGCCTGAGATATGAAGGTTCTAGACCCAGGCTTGAGCAGCCCTCTTGGAAAGAGGTGGATTCAAAAGATGTTTACCAGAAAAGGAAATCCCTTGGAGGTGAGATTTCTGGCACACACAGAAATTAAATAATGTCACAAAGGAAGTAATTGGATACACAACACGTCAGTGAAGCTGCAGGAGGAAATGAAGAGGAACCACGTAAATGACCATGTTGGCACAGAACCAGAATGAGGTCCGCACTTAATTTCTATTTTTGCAAGTGAGCTCATTTTAGCATTTTCCATTTCTCCAATTGGAATTGGACAGCCAGATCTTCCCAGAACTGTGAAGGTGGAACTAATCCTCGAGACTAAGTGAACAGTCCAATATGGCTAGCGTTGAGCTAGACCCAGGACACGGCCCGCTCACCCTAGCTCAGAGGTGTAGTCTTATGTCCAACACTATCTGGCCATGAGGGCTGGTGCACCCCCATTTCTTCCCTTCCCCATCTCCAGCCAGGTCCTCCTCCAGGTTCTCCCTTAGTCAAGACCCAGATTTCCCTTCTCTCAACCCTTCTTATCAAAATGCATCTGCCCCATCTCTTGTTCTTTCAGGTTCTTGATCTCTTAACTGGGTCAGAGCTATTGTGCAAAGGACAGGTAATTTTAGTCCCCATAAAAACCACCAAGCACCTGCTCTTCACACACAGCAGACACTGCACATAGGGCAAGGAACAGACAAAGCGGGGTCTCCAGACTTGCTGCTGCAGTCTTTTAGGGCTTTTCTTGAAGGGGTGTGTGTTGGTAGTAGTGAGTGTGTCGGTAGTAGTAGGGGGTGTATTTGTTTCCCAGGACTGCCGTGACAAAGTACCACAAACCAGTTGACAAGCTACAGAACTTTGCTGTCTCGCAGCTCTGCAGGCCAGAAGTCTGAAATCAAGGAGGCAGTAGGCCAAGCTCCCTCAGAGACTCTAGCAAAGGCCATTTTCCAGGCCTCTCTCCTAGCTTCTGGAAGTCTCAGGGAATTCTTGGCTTGTCCACACTTCACTCCAACCCTCATCCTAACAGGGCACTCTTACTGGGTCTCTTCACTTCGTCTCCCTCTATGTAAGTCTGTCTCATGTTTGAATTTCCCCTTTTCATAAGGACGCCAGTCATTTTGGATTAGTTCCCACCCCACTGACTTCATTTGAACTTGATTACTTCTATAAAGACAATTCCAAATAAGGTCACAGGGACTGGAGGGACTGGAGGGTAGGATTTCAACATGCCATCTCAGAGGGACACAATTCAGGCCAAACAGGAGGTGTCCCCTGAGCCAGGACGCCAGAGGAGAGTAGGACAGGAGGCTCTGCCAGTGTCCCTCCTGTGGCTGCACGCTCACTGCTGTGAGTCAGATGGGCTTGGTGCTAAACTAGAATAGAGCTTTCCTAGCGCCTGCGTTCGGATCTCAGTCTCAAAGCTCACCCCTCACAGGCCTGTGAGGTCAGGACTGCCTTCACCTCCATGGACTGGGAGTGAAAATGAGACTCCAGGCAGTGCCATCCATGGAAATATAATGTAAGCCACCAAATGAACTTCAAATTTTCTATAAGCCACATTTTTAAAAAATAAAGAGGTGAACTTAATTTCAATAATATATTTTATTAACCCAACATAGTTACTACTCAACAGGTAATTAATACAAAATTACTGCGATATTTTACACTCTTTTAAAAAACTGTCTTTGAAATCTGTATGCATTTTATACCAATAGCACATTTCAACTCAGACTGGCCCAATTTCAAGGGCTCGCTGACACATCTGCTCCAGTGTCAGACTACGAAGCCCTAGAGTGAGTCCAGACCCACCCAGCCCTGCCTGCGGATGCCAAAATCTGTGTTTCTCAAACCACACCGTGGGGGGCGGGTGGGGTTGCTAGGGAGGGGTTGCCCTCTATGAACTACTCCATGTGTTACTCCGTCTGATGTTACTTATGAAAAAAACAGATACGAGGGACAACCACGATCCACACCCCCCCCCCAAACAACTACCCAAGGAAGACGGCGGCCAGCGGGCGGCGCCCTAGCAGCGCACACCACAGTTTAGCGACCACTCCCAGAGACCCAGATTCAGAATGTTACAAACCTGCAATCCTATATAATCACCGCAGCAATCCTAGAGCTATCTAATCATGTTCCACGTGAGAGCAGAGAGCGCAGATACATAACGCATCAAGATTTATAAAAGTGTTTGACTACTAGCAAGTATGGGTAAGATAAAGCGAATGTAAGATGAATTGTGGCGTGCGCGCGCGTGCACGGACACAGAAACGGGTCCAGAGGAGAAGAGACCAAACTGCAGAAAGACTTCACCCCACAGTAAGGAATTCTAATTTACTGTATAAGAAGCACGAAAGGCACTTTAGGGAGTGAAGTGAGCACACATGGTCCTCCAAAGGATGATTCCGATGGCAGATAGCACAGCCTGGTGACGGGGAGACTCAAGTCCAGCGGAACCTACTCACCAGCGGCAGTAAGAATACAGAAGGCGGAGATGTCTAGTGGCGAGACAAAGAAGGCTTGGCGGCAGTACCAGGGGAAGGAGATGGAAGATGAGTCCGCAAATGTGACTGTGGATTTTCCAAGTTGGTGGTTCCATGCATGGGGGTGAAGTTAACGGGGGTAGGGAAGGAATTTATTAAGAATAGACAGGGTGAACTCAGTTTTAGCTCCATGAGAAATTAAAATGCCATCCCAAGGCATATGGGAAGATGGCCCCATCTAGAAATAAGATCTGAATTAAGCAGGAAAAAAAGGGCTTCATTAGCAAAAGGGCAATCAACTGTAGTGGTGGGAGGAGCCATCCCAATCAGCAGAGAGCTCGGGACGATGAGTTTGCAGGGCAGGTGAAGGAAGCAGGTTGGAGGGTGCTGTGAGGGAGGCAGAGGGGAGGTGGAAGGAACAGGAGAGCTGTGAAGCAATCGAGGAAGGGTTTTCAAACCAAGGTCCACAAAATCAAATACTGTAGAACGGTTGTATACATGTGGGGAATAAGGGGGGGGCACTGAGCTGCACCTCAGTTTCCTCTGTAAATAAGAGTTTGGCCTCTGATGTCCCGCCCCACTCTCATAATTACCTGATGCTGTGTCTTAGGCTCCCTGGGGCCTCCATCATTGAGGGGAGCAGCCCATGGAGGCTGGAGCTCAGGGCCCCCACCAACCCTGCGTGGATCCTCTCCTTTCATTCCCACAGTAGGCTTGTGTAATATCACCCATCTGATAGGAGGGAAAACTGGGGCAAATAACAATGTGCCCGATATAATACAGTCGTCAGGTGGACTCAAGAATTGCATCCAGTTTGAAGAGTCTAATTCCAGCATTTGCTGCTTAACTCATGTTTCTCAGTCTCACACCTGCAACACCTAGTCATCTTTCCAATCCTCACTTCCTGTTCCCAAAAGGATATTTCCCCCTTCTCCTTTATTCATAATAGTTTTTGGTGCTGCTTAAATTGCCTAGAATTTGCATGTACTATTTTGAGCAGCAAAGGACATAATTTATTAGTAAGTGTGTAATTCAAAGGTGCAAGAGAAGAGTTTCCAGGGGTAATTACCCTTCATGCGCCTGATAAGGACTTCACTTTGCTCAACGTGGCTTTGTTTCTTTCTCCTGCTCTTTATTTTTTTTTTTTAGGTTTTTCTACTCTGTTTGTTTGTTTTTAACCCCCACCAATCACCTGTGCCCATACCCCATCTGCCTACCTCGTCCATCCCCTCTACCTTTTCCCCAATTCTCTCTGGTAACCTCATCTTCTTTTGCTGAATTCAACTTTTATTCCTTCTATTACTTGCATATTTGGGGGGGGGAATTTATAGTCTCAAATGAGTGCAACTGTCTGATACCTCTTTCACTTTTGACTCATTTTACTCAACAATAATCACTTTGAGGCCCATCCATTTTGTCCCAAATGCCACTGTTTCATCTTTCTTCACAGCTGCACTGCACTCCATTAACTGTATTCTTTCTCCCGCTCCTTAGGAACAGATGAAGCAGCCATCATTGAAATCCTATCAAGAAGGACATCAGATGAGAGGCAACAGATAAAGCAGAAGTACAAGGCAGCATATGGCAAGGTGATTCCAAGGGTCCTGGACAAGTGGGTGTCACTGCTTCCTCTGTATTCCCAAGGCAGAGAGGAATGACTTTTGAGCTTCATTGTGTTAGCTCAAGAGAAAAAAAAGTGAAACAATTATTTAAAACTTTAATTGACTTCAGAAAAACTGAAATTGCTTGGTTAATTTAATTATCCTATAAAGTCTATATTCTTTAACTCATTATTTTAAAAATTGATTTCAGTTTTCTATTAATCCCATAGTCATTTTTTGCACTCATTTGGATGCATTCCATATATAAAGTTATAGCTAGGCCAGTGATTTACAAATCCAGTTTCAGAGGTGGGTCTTTCTAGAGCAATTCCTCATTTGTCTTTAAGGATGATATATTCTACATAAGCGATTTTTATAGAAAACTAAACAATAATCATTTAATATATTTTCCTTTCTCTACATTTTTTTCTTTCGTTTTGTTTTTGATAATGCTGTTCTATGTAGAAATCTTTGAGTTTGCATTAGGCTTTCTATTTCCTTTCTTAATATATAACAAACACAATTTTACCTTTTCTTAGTGGCATTAATATTATCATTACACAAAAGGAATGAATGTCAGATCTTACGCTGCAGTCTATTCCATATTTATAAAACCATCACTGTTCTAATCCCTCTGGGTATAAATAGAAATAGCGATGGATTTCCTCACTTATTTGCCATTACCCAGGTAACACTCTCTTTAAGCCTTGGTCTCCTCATAAGTAAGTTGAAATGATAACTTAGGCCCCTTCTCAGATTGTGGAGAGAGTCAAGCAGGAAATTGCCAGCACATTCCAGTAAAGAGAAAGGACAAGGATGATGTTTCCACTTTCCAGAGAGGAAAAGCTCATTTGGTTAAATGATTTATGCAAAATCACACACTGAGTAAGAAAGAACCAGCATCCAAATCCCAGTCTTCTGAGCCCAGGGCAGCCTTTGCTCCCGGAGAGCCCACGGCCCCAGAGGCCCTCTCTATGCTTTATACACTAACTGGCCCAGGAGCCTTTTAGAGTTTGCCTGATCCTTCCTCATCAAGTTTGTCAGTGTCACTCGTCGACGACCTGGATGAAATAAGTGAATCTTCAGTTCAGACGCATTTCACTGAGTGGTTCATCTTTGTCAGGTGGCTGCCCTTAGCAGCCTCTCAAGTCCTATGTCCACTTCCACCCCACCGATTCAAGAAAGACCCAGGCTACTTAAACTTCAGTGCAAAATAGGAGCAAGTGGGTTCGAAGTACTCCAGCTCCAAACTACACGGTACCTGGCTTGGCCAATCATGTGTTTTCAGCCGTGTTTCACAGAGCTAACACTGCCAAGGAAGTCTAGATCACAAATCATGAAGCTTGGAGATGTTAGGGATCATCACATCTAAATCCCATGTCAACTGAGCCCCAGAGAGAGCGAGTCATCCCAAGGGCCACAGTTAGTAAGAAGGAAAACTTGAGTTAGAACTGAAAGATCCCTGAACCGGCTCCTGTGTCCAAAGAGAACATAAACACACAGGATTTGTTTTCATGCTTGTGGCTTAGAAGAGGAGACAGCTGGGGTTCTCCTCTCTGCAGTCCTATGTCATGCCCATCTGACCTGAAAAAGTATTTCCAGTTTTTGGCTGGATCCACACCAGAGGCCTTCAGGAGATGCAGCGTGAGATGGAGCAGCTGCCAAGGCGTGGGGCGCGGGCATCACCGCCACCTTTAGAGACTGCAGACCCCAGTGCGAGGACAAAAATCTGGGATTTTCTCCCAAACCCAGAGCATAGAGAAATAGTTGGTTTGCCTTCTTTGGGCATAAAATAAGTTATTATTGTTATTATATAACATAAGCATATTATATGATACATATGTCCTATAAAATAGTATTTATTAGAATCATTTGTTGAGATTTCAAACGTGCCAGGTACCATGCTCAGCCTTTGTATGAATTGGCTCATTGACTACTCCCAACAACCCTGAGAGATAAATGTTACTCATTCTCTTTTCCAGAGAAGGAAATTAATGTCAGTGAAATTAAATCAGGCCACCTGTGCTGGAGTCGGAACTACTGAAATGCTGGCTGGTCCCTGAGCCTCCAGGCTGGGCCATCCTGGCGTGCAAGCCCCACCTGGGGGCCATCCTTGAGCGGGTCAGACTGAATGACCTTGACCCTTTCTTCATGAACCCTTCTAGCCCAGGGGGGTGGGTAGGTACAGGCAGTCCACTTATAATAAAACAGTACTTCCCCAAAACCCCTATGAAGACAGAAGCTTGCCAGTTCCAGGGTACTGTGGGTGCTTCCTGTAGTGCCCCCCCACTCTTCCCACCCGCATTCCTTTCAGGATTTAGTAAGACCACCAGTGCCCACACAGTGGCTTGCCCTGGGTGGCCTCTGGTTTATCCTGCTGTGCCCCACCTGTCTCAATAGTGCCCCCTTCACTCCTAAAACGTCCCAGTTTGGATGACAAATGATCTAGTCCCCCTGGTGAGACCAAAGCAAAATCCTTCATCCTTTTGAGATTCCGTCAATGGGGATAAAGCCAACACTTCCACAGGGACATTTTGAGAATCAGTGAGAAAGCGCTCTGAACCCCAAAGTGTTCTACAAATGTCGGTGGTTAATGTGATTCAATTTGGGGTTCTCCAGCCCTGAGCTGGGGTGTCTTCCCTGCCAGGCTGGGGGAACTGTGAGTGGGCAGCCAGCACGACCGTGTCCTCCAGAGCAGGTCACTTCGCTGGCAGGGCCCCTGTGTCCCCTATCAACTCCCAGGACATGAGCTAGGAGAGCGGACACCTGCTTCTCTCCTCTTGAGCCAACCCTCATCAGGGCTCTCGCTTTCTCCCTGCAGGACCTGGAGGAGGTGCTCAAGAGTGAGCTGAGTGGAAACTTCGAGAAGACAGCCTTGGCTCTTCTGGACCGGCCCAGCGAGTATGACGCCCGGCTTCTGCAGAAGGCCATGAAGGGTCTCGGCACGGATGAGGCAGTGCTCATTGAGATCCTGTGCACGAGAACCAATAAGGTTGGTCCCAGTTGAGTGCTCAGACCTCCGAGCGCACCACACCTCTGTGGGGACAGTTGCACAGTCCAAAGAGAAGCTACTCCCCATGTGTCACCTGGGGGTGAGCCAGCATCTGGGCAGAGTCGTGTGTACTTGGCCCGGGCAGGAGAGATACCTCTTCCCATCTTCCAGCAATCAGTCTTGGTGTTGCTGACCCTGGCTTGAAAACTAGATCCTTCCAGAATAATTGTGTCATCCAGTTTTTGTTTACCTAAACAGATGTACAGTTTTGTGTCCAGGAGACTAGACTCTGCTTTACCCTGCCAGTCTGACCGTGAAGGTGTTCTGGTTTGAACGCTGTAGCAAGCAGCCCAAGCACACTTACGTAACTGCCTCCTCCGTGGCTGCCTTCGAGCATAAAGTACAAGCAACGCTGCAGGTGCACCTCCCTTTATTGCGCTCCACTTTATTGCCTTCCGCAGACAACGTGCTCTTTCTAAGGCGGGCAACCCCGCCTCCAGCAAGTGTATCAGCCACGTGTTCCCACAGCCAGATGAAGGGAACATTGTTTAGCAATGAGGTGTTCTTAATAAAGTGTACCTTTGGGTTTTCTCTATATGCCATTGCACAGGGACTAGACGGCAGGATAGCATCAACACTTACAGATGCGCTGGAAAACCCACACACTCGTGTGCCTCCTTTTATTTCCATAATTGTTTTCTTGTGGTCTGAAGCCAAGCCCACACTATCTCTGAGGTGTGCCTGTGGAACGAGGCGGGGAGGTGCCAGAAAAATGCCGATATTCTTGAGACCTCTGGGTAGGAGCAGGGTTTGGAGCCGACAGCAAGGACAGGTGACAGCAGCGGCCTGAGTCTGAAGTGTGTCTTGGGCCTTGGGTGCTGACTCCTTGCGCTACCCCTTCCTGCTTGGCCTGTGTCTGCGGCTGTGCTCCCTCCAGCGCCTGCCTGCTCCCCTCATAGCTGCAAACCCCCTTCCTGAGGATCCATGAACGTCTTTTCTCTCCACAAGATAATAAAACCTCTCCATTCGAGGGCTTTACAGATTAAGATTGTGCTAGAGAAGATCTAGCAGGGGAGGAGACATCTGTCCAGTTCAACGGGCACACAGTTCCCCGATCCTGCCTTCCCACCCTCTCCAGACACAGAACGGTCCCAGCGAAGGGGAATCTGGGCTGCCTTGGCAAGAAGGTTTACTTGATGGTGATTTTTCTAATTTTATTCGATCATATGCTATTCTCCCTCAGCCTAATTTCTTTCCAGCCCTAGTCTCAAACAACAAGCAAGACCTATTTTTCCCCCCAACTACATCGATCTTTCTTACAAACAAGGGGTGGAGAGGATGTGACTGGAGAGATAGGAGTCCTTCACTCGATGGGCAGGAATGTAAATTGGTGCAGTCATCACAGGAAGCAGTAAAAAATGTAAAAGCGCTCATTTGCAAAGGTGTATACTTCAGGTTTATTGCAGCATTATTTACAACAGCCAAGAGCTGGAAACAACCTGAGCGCCCACTGACTGAGGAACGGATAAAGAAGGTGGGGTTGATAGACACGCTAGAATATGACGCAACTGTTTTTTTTTAAAAAGGATGAAAACCTGCCATTTGCAACAACCTGAGATCTCGAGGAATTTACACTTAGTGAAATAAGCCAGACAAAGACAAACACATATGATTTCACTCACATGTAGTATACAGAGAAAACAAACAGATGGCCTAAATAAAACAAAAATAAACTTGCAGACTGGAAGACTAGTGGTTACCAGCGGGGAAGAGGGTAAATCAGGACAGAGGGGACCGTGGCATGGTGATGGAGAGAACTGGACTTGCAACAGAGAACTTAGTGTACACACGTGCTGATCTCAGTGGTGAACACCCGAGACTTACAGTGTTATAATGCAATGTTACTTCAATAATAAAGGAAAATAGATTTGACAGTAAAGAGAAAAAAGCCAGAGCAAAGCAAGCCCACGGAGATTCTGGTACTTGGTTAGACAAGGGGCAGGGGGCCAGCTGCTCAAACCAGAGAGATCAGCCCCCACTAGCCTTCTCCTCCCTCCCACCTACCAAAGCACAGAGGCGACTCCTCACCTGCCCCCTTCTCCACATCTCAACCCACCGGCTCCGACAGCAGGCAGGAGATGCTGCGGAAGAGGTCGGCTTTTAAACACTGCTAGTTCAAGTGTAGCTTGAGGTGCTCCTGAGTGGGCACTCAGCAGAAACCATCAAAAAATCCGGCAGTTCTTCCCTGAACACACTCTAGAGAGACATTTGCACTCCTGCAAGCAGCAAATTGTTTACTGAATGAATGAAGCCTTGTTTGAAATAGAAAAAAACTGGAAACAACCTAAAAGTCCATCACTAGCAGACTGGGGCAATAAACTGTGGTTTATTGTACAATGAAATTCTACAATACAAATGGATACAAATTCTTTTGTTTCCATTGATACAAAAAAAAAAAAAAAACCGAATGTGTATAAGCCTAGCTGGATCTCCAAGTCAAAGAATGAGATGTACCATAGGCAACTTTTTAAACACAAAAGAAAATAATTCTGTGCATTTTCAGTAGCACCTGTATCTGTACACCAATGCAAAGAGGAATCTCAGGAAGGCGTGCTCGGAACCTCTCCTACTGGTTACCTGGCTGGGATGGGAGTGGGGAGATGGGGTGCGGGTGTTGGCTGAGCTGAAGCCTTTTTGTCCCCAAGCAGTGGGCTCCCTCCCGTGAATAGAAGCAGGACTATGATGACACCAGGGTTTGAGAAAAGGAAAAACCTTTTTTGCTCTGGTCTATTGCTAAGGAAATAAGAGACAAACTCAAACCTATCTCCCTGGTTAAAAAAAGGAATGAGGCTATACAGGTTTTGGAGGACCAGGATTGAGAACACAGGCCAGTTTATTGGCTGAATAGCCCAGAAATGTGGACACAGTTGAGGTTTGTTGGTTCGTTTGTGCAAGAAGAGGCTTTTCGTCACGTAACTGGAGTTTCGAATTTCTGTTGGTGGACCCTGTACCTCTGGGCAGCTCACCACCCCCCACCCCCACCCCCACCCCGCCTTCTGCATTTGTGTCTCCCATGTCCAGCTGGTCTTGGAACTCAGCTCAAGGTTAGTTGATAAACCTCCAGGTTCTGCTATGTCTGCAAAAGCAATTGTCAGAAAAAGTTCTCTTCTGTGCTTTAAGGTCTGAAAGCAATTTAACCATTTAACCTCAGTTACATTTTCATTTTTAACGGAGAAGAATGTGTGTCTTGTTACTTGTGTGGTTTGAGATGTTTGCACCACAAGGGCTAACCTGCAGGGTGGCTTTCTGCAGAGGTCAGGGAGGTGCTCAGGGACAGACTCCTGCCTCTTCCCTCCATGTGTCTCTTATTAATTAACCCCAACTTGGGGGACTGATTTTTTTTTTTATTGCCCTTCCTAGGAAATCACCGCTATTAAAGAGGCCTACCAGAGATGTAAGTGACCTTTTGTTCTGACTTTGGGTAAAGAATGTTCCTTTCAGAATACCTCAGGGAAACTAAATTGTTTGCTTTCTCCCCTCCCTTTTTCTTCCTTAAAAGTATTTGACAGGAGCCTTGAATCAGACATCAAGGATGATACAAGTGGGAACTTGAAAAAAATTCTGGTGTTCCTGCTACAGGTAAGAGGATAAAGTTCTCTCCATGATCTTGGGAAATTGCGCTCAGCAACGTGATGCCAATGGTGTAAAAAGCAACATAGATAAATTTTCCTTTTTTTAAAATTGAGGGGTTGGGAACACAGGATCCATTAGTCTAGCTATGAGGAAATCATTAAATCAGCATTGATCCCATACTACCAGCCTGCTTAATCATTTGCAATTACAATGGGATAATGGGCTATCTCATTATGCACCACCTCACTTGGCTCAATGAGGAAGCTTGAGCCCAGAGAGGATGGATAACCTGCCCAGATTTACCCAGCCAGTCAGATACAGCCCAGGAGCGAGAACCAGACCATCTTACCCAAAAGGGCCCTTTTCACAATACAACTATTCTCTCCCTCCTGGAATTCACACTGAGTCTAGGTCCATAAGAGCCACTGCAGGAGCTGGCCAGGACACGGGGCTTTCAGCAGGGCCTCTCCTAGTTTGTGGCCCTGGGCCTCCAGCCTGAATGCATCTGTACTCTGCTTGGGAACAGGTTATTGGCAGATTTCAGTTTCTTGTGGCTGTAGGACTGATGTCCTGTTTCTTGCTCTCTGTCACCTGGAGACCAGTATCAGCTCTTAGGGGCCACTAGCAGTTCCCTGACACATGTTCCCCCAGAGACAGTACAAAGCAGGAGCCAGACCAGCAGCATCAGGAGTTCCTCTCTCTCTGGCTTCTTCCATCTCTGCACTTTCAAAAGTTCACCTGATTGGATCAGACACACCCAGGATAACATCCCCTTTCATGCATTCAGCTGATTCTGCACCTTAATTACCTCTGCAGACATCCCCTCTGTCGTGGGAACAGAACATAAGCACAGAGGTGATAACTCATGGAGTTCATAGGGAAGTGGAGTCACTAAGTGTGTGGGGTCAGCTTAGAATTTGCCTAAAAAAAAATGAGTAGGTATCCGGGACCTTCCTTCACCCACTCTCAGGGTTTTCAGCACGGGGACCCTAAGAAGGGAAATTTAATGTTTTGGAAGTAAAATGATGATCTTTCCAAAGGACTCACCCTAGGGGACAGCATAAGGTTGCTTTCAACCTGCTTAGAGTTTCCTGGGGTGTGTGTGATGGTGCTTTCTACAGTTTTAAAAAAAAAGGAAAAGCAAAATGTCATCTTAGAAACTTCTTGGTTGTGCCAAAAGATGGCAGCAAAGAGCAGCGTTGCAGCCGCTCTGCAGCCTGCTCTCTCTGCTGGCCACCCCTCTGGATCCCTGCGCCCCTCCGTTTTCCAAGACTTTTCCTTTTCATTTTCTGTGGTCAAGCAGAATCTCAAGCTAATAACAATGTGTCGATTTTCCTAGGCTAATCGTGATGAAAGAGATGACGTGGACAAAGATCTAGCTGGTCAGGATGCCAAAGATCTGTATGACGTAAGTGTCCATAGACGTGCCAGTCTCCGAAAACTGTTTTTCCTTTATTAGCCTTATTTTTAACAACTGTTTCTTTATTTCATGTGAATGGGAGTTACTTGGAAAATAGGTATGATCTCTAAAATGGGCAGTCTATACAGTCTTCATGAATCTAAAAGAATTGTTTCTATTTTTATACTCTGGGGTTAACCACCTCAGATCCACTCTGGAACAAGGAAAGATATAAATAAATATGTAAAGCATACTTGTGGTTTAAGAGCTTAAAGTATTTAGTCAATCAATTTGGCTTCTATCCGGGGCATATTTTCTAATTTCCCATAAGGGAGGCCCAGGAACAGGACTCAGGCTCAGCCCTTCTCAAAATGTTTCTTTTGACCCTCAAGGCAGGGGAAGGCCGCTGGGGCACTGACGAGCTTGCCTTCAATGAAGTCCTGGCCAAGAGGAGCCACAAGCAGTTACAAGCCACCTTCCAAGCCTATAAGATTGTAAGTAACCAATTCCTGGAGCAACCAAGTTCGCGCGGAAGCAACTGAGTCTTAAGTTATTTCCAAAAGATGTCGAGATCCTGGAACTAAGAGGCACTTTTACAATGGTGGTTCTCAATCAGGGGTGATTTTGCCCCCCAGGAATATTTGATAATGTCTGGTAACATTTGGGGTTGTCTTTCTGGGTGTGTTTGGAGGGCACAGTGCTTTTGGCCTCTAGTGGGTCAGAGGGAGGAATGCTGGCTGCTAAGCAGTCAACAAGGCACAAGGCCGCCCGCAGCCAACAAGAGCTCTCCAGCCCCAAGCAGTGCCAAGTGTGGGGGGCCCTGCTTTATAATGGAGCCTGGGAAACAGAAGTCTCAGTCTAAGGGTTAAGTCCTATGGTCAGAGGGGCCCAGTTTCAAATTCTGGTTCTACCCCTGGCAAGAGACCTAATGTCTCCATCCTCATTTGCAAAACAGGGGCCATGACTGTCACCCTCACACACTCCTGGGGTTATTTTAGGAGTTAAATACAGTCAGTGTGAAGGGCTCAGAACAGCATCTGGCATGTGGTCAACACACAAATGTTCACTATTATTAGTCCGGTTTACAGGTGGGCTGGAGCGCCCACCTCTCCCAAGATAGAGGTGAAATGCCTCAGCGATACAGTTCTGAAAAAAACAATGCTTCTAAATTACTTTTCAGTTATTGTTGTTTTTAATCTATAGGCCCTCATGGTGAGTTCATTATTTTCAGGCACTTAGTGCTTAGTCCTTCCCTGAAAATCGGTCTTGAATTGCAAGTATCAGAGTATCAGATTTTTCCCCTATGTTATATTTGCAGAGGGCTTTTAACTATTCAAAGCAATTCTGTGCCCTGTATCTCATATCAACTTCACAACAATACCGTAACTGTAATGTGGGCTGAACAGCCATTGTTACCCGCTGCTGGACGAGGCGAGTCTGCTTTGAGTGAGCAAACCATCTGTAACTTATCAGGACCACACAGCAAGTCGGTAGCAGAGAGTGGATGAGAGCTCCAAGATTCCCCAGCCTGAGCGCCTACCTTGGCTGGAGCTGGCCGCTCCTCACTCAGAATAGTGTTTTCTATGTGTTGCCAGCAGATGAAAAGACAATAAACGTTGGAATTTTATCATTACTGTATATAAGCCTTTAGGGTTCTGCTTTCAAAGCGTGCCCAGATTCAGGATCAAAGGCAGCTGACCCCACGGCTGAGCTGTGTAGACCCTGAGTTGAAGGACTTTTTCCATGACCTGGACCCTCTTCCCCCGTGGCCGGGGCCATGCATGGAGTTCCTGGGGCTGGCCGTCGTTGGTAGTCACTATAGAAACACGTGTGTGTGTGTGTGTGTGTGTGTGTGTGTGTGTGTGTGTGTGAACTACCAACAACCTGGAAGGATACTCTCTAGACCAATAGTTCTCAAAATTAATCCCCCAGCAGCATCAGTATCAATTGAGAACATGTTAAAAAGGGAATCCCCACCCCGAAACCTACTGAATCCCTGGGGCTACAGTCCTAAAGTCTGGGTTGTGGCAGATGCAACGCTGCCATAAATCTTCCAGATGAAGATGACGCATGTTCAATTTTAAGAAGCCTGCCCTCGGCTACTAGCTGTCTGACCCAGGGCAAGTTACTGAGTTCTGTGCCTCTGTTTCCCCAGCTGTAAAATAGGGAACATCATTGTACCTACTTCTTAGAGGTAGTAAAGATTAAATGAATTAATAGAATAAAGCACTTAGAACCTGGCATGCAATAGGTGCTCAATAAACACTGTGCCTCCCTGTGTGAACCAAGAGAGTCAGCACTCAGAGCTAGGGCACAAGTGGACAATAAGATACTCTATAGAGTTGAGGATTCTTTACATGAAACCCAAACTCTAAAATGCTACCTGTACTCCAAAGGCCTTGTGGGAACATCCTTCATCTGATTCTCTAGCATTGATTTTTAGAACTTATCCTCACCTTGGACCCTCTTCCATGAAGTTTCTCATGGTCTATGACGAAAGCACTAAGATACCAGCATGAGGTCACTGGGGTGTATTGTGCGGCATGGATTCCTGGCATAGAGTTGAATTTTAATCTTTGTGACAAAAACTCCAGTTTTTGCTCTTTATTTGTCCTCTAAGGCTGCATCTTAATGACTGACACTCTCAGAAATGTGAATCCAAGCAGCAGCCCTTCCCCAGCTCTGCTGCAAGATGGTTCTAGCCCCAGGGAAGGGGAATAGGAAGGCTTAGGTAGTTAAGCATCCACATGAGTCCCCCAAAACAGGGCTCACTATAAATCATATACATAACCCTAGCCCCTCACGCCCCTCACTATTTCTGTGCCATCCCCCCACCATCCCTTTAAGCCCATTCCAGCGTCTTCAACACTTTAGCTGCCGTCCCCAAAGCCAGAGTGTATAAGGTGGGCATCCTGTCAGGTGGGGGGAACTGAGTTTAAAAGAAAGAACTTTCTGCCCTGTTCCTCCAACAGTCTCCGAGAGGCAAGGCTACCAGGTCCTTGGAGCTCATCTGGAATCTCCCCTCACAATGTGCTTTAGTACTGAGATCAGAAAGCCTGGTCTGCACAAAGAGTGCCCTAAGAACGCAGCGTTCCAGTATTTGAAGTGAGAAGTCGCCATCGCAAAGGAGAGGCAGTAGCCGGCCAGTCTATTGTTTTCCGTGTGTGTTCCAGGGAGCCCAGAGAGGTGCCTAGAGCTACCAGGAGGGGGTGGGAGAAGGGGCAGTGCGAATAGTGCCCTGGAGGGGCGCACCTGAGAGACCTAGAGAGGGTGGAAAATGGGTGTTCCTGCCCAGGGTTGGGGTGAGGAGCCCACCTCCCACCTTCCCAGCAGCTGCTTTTATCTGTTGGCTGCTGAGCTGCTACAGAAAATTGGGAAGCCCTGTTCTGGCTCAGTATGAAAATAGAAACAGAAAGTGATTGTGAGGCTTTTTTCTAAGTAAATGCAGACCCGTGTGAGTGCCGTGTCCTCCTGAAATGCCGACTCGGGCTATAGAAAAAGAAGCCTGTTCAGGGGAACAGGAGACACCACTCCCCTCCAAACACCAGCTCCCACATCAAACCCATTAAAGATTGGAGGCATCTAGGGGTAGGCAGGACTGACAGCCCCCAACCCAACCCCCTTCAAAGTGAGGTACATTCCCCACACCAGGCCACCGGATGTGCGAACCATGACAGAGCTCTAGCAAGGGGCTTCCCTAAATCTGCCCCCGCCCTGCCCCAAACACACGTGTATTGCGTGCCATTCCAAAAAACATTTTTAAGAAAAACTGCATGAGCTCCTGCGGTGTGTCCGCAAAGATCCCCACGCACCGGATTCTTTATAATCTCACAGTGGTGCGATATCCTGAAAAGCTCATTTCTAAGCAGGAAGTTTCGGGATTCTAATACTTGACTGCATTTCCCAAATCCGACACAGACCTCTTCTTTCTTGTTGTTTGCCTGCCCTGAAATTGGCCTGGGCAGTACTTGTGTTAAACAGAGTCACAATTTACTCTCAACTTCAGCTTCTGTAAATATTTGGAACGAAACCTAATGTGTAATGCTGTGTAGAGCCATGTGCGAGCCGCCGGGGAATATAGCATCATGTGGAATCACCCCAGAGTAAGAGAAAAGTGCATTTTGACATGGTCTGCCCCCCACTCCCAGCCCAGGAAGCCTCACTCTCCCGGAGACTTCAGACCAAGTCCTTCCCGGGAACTTTCACAGCCTCTACTTATTTCTCCCCAAATTTTGGCAACCCAGTCTTCAGTCCCAGGACAAGGGAGGTGAGGAGGGGGGTGCATAGGTGATTATAGCCATAGCCTCCTAGATGATTGGAGATGGAAGGAATTTAAATATATACACATACAGTAGAAACTAAAGTACTACATAACCATGAAGAATTATTGTTACAGTTACACAAAGAGTTATTCTTATCCCTTGTTCTTCCACTCCCTGGTTTTACTGATGAAGAAACTGAGGCTGAGGGAAAGGTGAAATCCATTAGATTCCTCCTAGACTAACTTCTCAGCCATCAGAGCCCACACTTGAATGGGGGAGGCAACCCCACCCCCTTCAGCCGTGCAAGGTCCAAGATGAGAATAGGGGTTTCCTCCAAGCCACAGACCAAACAAAGCTGAAATAGTTTAGGGCTTTTTGCTGAGGCAGGTCCCAAGTACTCCAAGGCCCAAAAGCAAGACCTGGGGTGATGGCTGAATTTTGTCTCTCCAGCTCATCGGCAAAACCATCGAAGAGGCCATTGAAGATGAAACTTCGGGGGATCTACAGAAGGCCTATTTAACTCTCGGTAAGGCAAACTGAGGAGACTCCCCACCTTGGGTGGGGCTGCTTGGTGCCAGACTCAGAGAGGGAGGTGTGTGTGCAAGAAGGTTTTAGGGACTAGTTTGGAGAACAACACACCTTGGCAGCCTCGGCAAGGATGGTGTGACCGTGACAGTGGGCACAGGCTCTCTCCATCTCCCAGGAGCCCGAAGCCCAGATGTTCAGATTAGAGGTAAGAGGCCAGGTCGTGGCACCCCACTTCCAGCAGCCAGTGGGGCATCTGCCCTCTTGGGCAAGGCTGCTCCCTTCTTGAAGAGCCATTCCTGGGGGGCTCAACAGTGAGCAGCTAGCAGAAAATACTTGGTCCCCAAAGGGACATTTGGGGGATGCACCCACGACAGTCTCACTAGGATCATCGTTCCCCACAAGCATCTCTCGACAGCCTGGGGCCACAGTCTAGGGCCAGAGAGCAGAAATGTGGTTCGTATGATGCCCACTGAGGGTACCCAGTTTCAGATCTACAAGCTATCGCACACGCCCGGTGGCTGGAGAGTGTCCTTGCCCCTTGGTTCCCGCCAACACTGGAATGAATGAAGTCTGTTTAGAAAGAGAAGGAGAGAAACCAGCTCTGAACTGCGCCAAGGAAACATCAGGACCTTTCCAGGTGTCGCCCAGAGGCAGGAAACAGCAAGGAGATGGGCACAGGCTGCGACTGGCAAGCTCCCTTTCCCTTTCCGCCAAGCCTGGAATGAAGGCATTGTCCATTGTCCACACTCGCGTGGTGAGCGACCCAGGGCACTGTCCCAAATGGCACAAGAAATGGAGAGACGGATCCCCTGAAGAAGAGGAAGATCTGAAAAAGCAGTCCTGGAAGTTCAAGAATGCGCTCTGCCTGCCAGACTTTTTTGTTTTTGTGGGTTTTTTTTCTTTTTGGAACAGTGACAACAATTAATGCTTTTTCAATCTACCTTCATTTTGCATTCAAATTAGCAGGACTTCTGTGGTCACACACTGAGGTCTAACCATCCTTAGTGTCCCTCCTGGCCTGGCCTGGACCCACAAGGACAACTGTCCTCAGGGATTAACGGGAGAGACTCTTCAATATAAGGCGAGGCTCGGGTGCCCCCAATGCTCTTGTCTGCAGTGCAGAGAATCACAAAAACACCAGAGGTCAGTTAGAAAATTATTAATCTTTACTGATGGTAATATAACATGATTCGTAGTATTTTTTTTTTTTTACAGATTTATTTATATATACAAGCTGGGGTACCGACCAGAGGTGTGGGGCGGCGAGAGGGTTCACCAGAGACAGAGCAGGGAGCAGAACATGCAGATCAGAAATACACTGCTGAGGGGAGCAGCGGGTGAGGCAGGAGAGGTCTGCGGCACCATGTGGGAATCTCCCCGGCCTGTCGATGAACTCTCATCGCAGCTGCGGACAGCTCCACAGCGCAGCGCTCAACCGCTGCGCCACCAGGGAGGCCCGATTCGTAGTATTTATGGTAATAAAACCGCTCAGTTATCTGGCACTAGCTCAGCACCTGCCTGGGCCGGTGGTGCCAGGTATGAGAATAGGAAGTCAGTAAACCCAGGGCCTGCTCTGACACCTGAGGTCCTTGGCGGATGAACACAAATGAGCAGGGTAGGCCAAGAGAGATGTCCAAGACAGAAACAGCCAGAGCGGTGGAGTTCGGAGGAAGGAAAGCCCAGTCCCTGAAGATGGAGACCATGAAATGCAGGAGTTAGGTGCACCCCAGACGGAGTCGAATCAAAGACCTTGAGAAGAGCCACGCAGAGAGCAGAATACGCTTTCGCGACTCTAGTCCGAGACGATCCTGCCGGCTGCTGCCTCTCTCAGAAAGATGCCAGCTTATGAGGCCAGCGGATTCTACGCCTCACCCCGCCCCCCCCACACACACACCCCCAGCTCCTGGAGCAGCAATTCTCAAAATGGGCTCCTCGGGCTCCTGCGGCAGAATGGCCCTTAGGGAGGCGTGTGGCGCCCAGTCTCCGGGCCCCACTCCAGGTTCGGTTGGAACTTCCAGGCATGGCACCTGAAGTCACTAGCTCCCTAAGGGGTTTTCTTCCACGCCCTGAAGCAAGAGAGCGCTGAGGCCACCTGCCCTTCCTCCCCGGCGGAGATGTTACTCCACACCACTCCCAGCTCCCCCTGCCCCACTGCTCAGGGTCCCGCGGCTGCTAAGCAGAGACACTTTGCAGCACACATAGACTGTGCGCAGTTGAAAAGTCGAGTATTTGCTTCTCAAAACATCAGGCAATAGGAATGTCAGGGAAGAAACCCCTCAGTGCGTCACTGTCACGCCAGAGTCAGTTAGAACCGCCCAGGACAGGGGCTTCCCTACGCCCTGCGATGCGAGTAGCAGCCCGTCTAGGGGGTCACAGTGAGTCTCCACAGCGCCCCCTGTAGACGGGTCCCCCTCCCACCGCCACCCATCCAGCAGCTTTTGGACTAGTGAGGTCTGGGTCTGGACTTTTCTTCACCACTGAAACTCTGGTGGCTGCCTTGTGTCCTGCAATGGAAGGAGAGAGACACCCCCCCAATCTAGACTCAGCTCCCCTAATTCTGTTCCTTTCCCTTCTTCGTGAGCATCAGTCATATAGGCAGTTACCTAGAAAATGAGAATTTCCACAGCAAGAAAGATTAGTGATGTGCATTTTACACTGATGCTGAATTTCATTCTTGCTATTAATCATTAACATCAAAATAATTAAGTGTCCTAAAGAGTTGTTGGTTTGTTCCCCAAAGAGTTAGTCACGATGGACCCCTATGAGCCTGGGAGGAGGGGAGCAAAAGGGTGACTTACCCCCAGTAGTAAAGCTACACCCCATTACCTGGTTGGTAAAGTCATGCTTCATTACTTGGTGGTTTAGAACAAAGCTGGGAGCAGCTTGCAGCCACGTGGGGAGGGGTCTGGAGGCAGGCACATTTCAGCACGCCCACCCCGAGCCAACCACGAAGACTCCGGGGAACCCAGAAGGAGGCAGAGAGGAGGTGCTCCAACAAAGCCAGCAATAGCACTATTTACAATAGCTAAAACATAGAAACAACCCAAATGCCCAAAAATTGATGACTAGATCAAGAAGATGTGGTACATGTATGTAATGGAGTACTACTCAGCAATCAAAAATGATAAACTAATGCAATTTGCAGCAACATGGATGGAGCTAGAAGGGATCACACTCAGCGAAATAAGCCAGAAGGAAAAAGAAAAATATTGAACGGTATCACTTACAGGAGGAATATAAGAGAGCCAAATGAGAAATCAGAAGGAGAAAATAGCACACAAAACATAAACAAAAGCAAAAACTAGCAGGCAACCACAAATAAGAGCCATTCTACAGGGGAGGGGGAGGAAAGGGACCAAAACAGGGGAGAAAAGAGCACAAGGGACTGTGGTGATGGTTCACGGGTGAATTGGTAGTGGGAAACCTACGTGGATACACAATAATGTAAAGGATATAAATTAAATTAAAAAAAAACCAAAGCCAGCAGGAGAGACAAAGGCAGGGAAGTGGTTTAGCAGGGAGAGCAGGCCCCGTGTGCCCAAGTGAAGCCCAGAGATGATGAAGCTTTATCACAGCCGGGTCACCAGCCAGTCTGCTTCGCGTCCAAACCCAGTGGCAGCATCTGAGATTCGCTCGGCTGTCTCTGCGGGTGAGACTGAATTTGCAGCGAAGGCTGCAGAGGGGAAGGCCCCAGCCTTCCTCCACCTATGGGGGATCTTCATGGAACCGGAAATGCTCTTATTTCTTTGGAGTGGTTCTGACCCAGCCCTGGTTGAAGAGCCCATGGGCATGTTCCAGACCCCACTAGGTAACAGCAGGAAGCCCTCAGCCCAGCGGCTGGTTGAGTTGGTTCCCGGGGCAGGCGGGTGACACTCTGGCCTGGCTGTGCCTTTGCTGGCCTCCATGTTACGGGGCACGACGGGACTGGCTCACGGCGTCTTTTCCCTCCTCCCTCCCAGTGAGGTGTGCCCAGGACCGCGAGGGCTATTTTGCTGACCGTCTGTACAAGTCCATGAAGGGTGCGGGGACGGATGAGGAGACGCTAATCCACGTCATTGTGACCCGCCTGGAGGTAAGACACCCTGGACTCCGTGAGGGGCCGCCTCTCCTCCTTCTGCCCCCACTGAAGCCATCCACGAGGGCGTCCATCCAGGGCCTGTTTATGAAAAAGCGCAGCGGAGACAGCCTTGGCCTTCCAGACTTTGCGGAAGACGTTGCGCTGGGCTTCAGTCTGTTTCTTCTTATAAAAATACAGTCGTGATCTTGGCTTCTATTTTTGTCATTGGCGGCCCCGGAGAGCCCAGAGGGGACCCGGTGGAGCCACTCTGGGGCGGCACAGCCACGCTCCGGCTCCGTTTTCAGGAGCACAAAGCAGAGACAGTGAAAGGTTAGCAACAGATGAGGTCACCCAGCTGCAGAGACGATGAACCAACTATTTCCTGCCTCCGGAGCTAAGCCTTCATTTAGTCGGTCCTCGCCGGTGCATGCTTTTGCACAAAAAACACATCAGTGTGAGATAATGCTTATTAACCTTTTAAAATTCCATCACCTCCTTGAGAAGTCTTTTCAGATTCCACTTTTTCTTAGTCACCACCCACTTCCAAGAACTGTCATAGATTTTATATGTACTACGGTATATAGCATATAGAATTACAGTATATACTATAGATTTGCATGATAGTTTATATAACATATTGCATTATATAATATCTATGATATAATATATAGACAGTATATCTGCTTGTGTTCTGGATTTGTACAGATACTTTCACATGAAAAGATTAAATTCTTTCCACCCTCTTAACAGCCCATTTTTGTCCTCTTGGGAGCGATATCACCTCCCCCTGACTTGAGAAGGCCGGAGTCTAAGAAAGGGACAGAGAGATGAGTAGCCAAAAACTTGGGTGCCACTGTCAAGATTCACAGCCAGTACTTCTGAATATAGGACCCCAGATAGAAGGAATTGCAAAATAACGGGGAAATGGCATTTCATCAGCAATAGGAGAAGTAGGAGAAATCTTGGAAAATGAAGTGGAACTGAACACTTGAAAACCACAGACCTCACCCCTCGAAAAATTGTTTAATGAAGAGGGAAAGATACCGACCCAAATTCTGGACCACAACCTTTTGACAAATAATACTTAACATCTGACACTGTTTTTAAATATAACTTAGCAACAAGGCCATTCTTTCGTTTTTATTTTTATTCCTGGAATTTCTCCTCCCCCTCTCTCTCCTCCTCCTCCATAATTCACATTTTTCTTTCTCTTTTAAAATCCAGTTCTCTCCCTCGTTCTCTTCCTAGAGTCTCTGGCCCTCTCCTGCAGTTCTCTTCATTCTCTCCTCCATTGCGCCCAGTCACTCTCTCCTTGAGTCTCCAGGTCTCTGCCTTCTTTGTCTGTCTCTTAGCAACACAACTTCCAGCTCAAGTCTTGGGGGGAGCTTGAGGGATCCAAAGGAGCAAGTTGGTGACACAACAGGACGATTCTAAAATGCCCCCAGAGGCTTGGATGGGTCAGAGTCCCATGTTCATGCCAACAGGGGCCGTGCAGTGCTCATTCCAAGATGCCCCCAGCCCATCTCAGCACTGCCCGCATGCCCTGGGACATCCCCACTCGTGGACCGCTTTCTCAGAACGCTCCAGTCCTGCTTAGATGTAGTTGACTGACCCCCCTGAGCCCCCAAAGTCACAGGTTTGGATCAGAGCCTAGTGTGCCCCACCTGGGTCAATCCCTGAATTGACTACCCCAGCCGAGCAGCCTGCAACCCAGGGGGCAGGAGACGCACCCCCCCATACCTGCTATAGTGTCTCTCCCCTCAGTATCCACTTGGAAAACTACCTCCCTCCCCCATCTTCTCTTGCTCTTATCTTTCTCCTACTCAGCTCTCTAACTAGGTGAAGAGAAAAAGAATCAGAAGCCTGAGTGATGGTTTGTGGGTCTAGAATGCAAAATAGAGTCTAAACAAAAAACAAGAAATAAAACAATGCCAAAAATACCCTCCTGGTTAAAGGGAACTCTGTGCTTTCTTGATGACACTCGTTATGTTCTACCTGGAGATTTATCTTCTCTGGTGCAAAGGCCTTTTATCTGTTTATCATCTGAGTCCTCGCCCCACATACTACTCCTGGGTTTTTTAAGTTTTCAACAAGTAACATTCAAACTAAATCTTATGAAACAATAATGATAAGAGTTTTGTTGACCAGCACTCATATCTTTGCTGTCCAGAGTAGAAGAGGAAAAAAAAGGCTTTATTTCACATCTCTGGTTAAAGAGACACAGTTTTCTTAATCCAATACCTGTGTGAGCTGCCATCCTGGGCCTTTGCCTGCTTTTGTACAGCCCTGCTTCCTACCAATAATTTATTTTAAAATAAATTTAAAATTTTAAAATAAAATAATTTATTTTAAAACAATTTAAATACTCAAAAGAAAAATGATATTTTGCAACACATGAAATTCAGGTGTTAGTGTCCATAAATAAATGTATCCTGGAATATCTATATACACACCTACACAGATAACACTGCAGTCTTTTAAAAAAAAAGATTTATTTATTTATGCATGCATGCATGCAAGAGCTGGGGTGTAGGCCAGAGGTGTGTGGTGGTGGTGGGGAGAGGATTCACCAGAGACAGAGTTGGGGGCTGAACAGGCAGATTAACTGAAATACACTGCTAGGGGGAGCAGCAGGCGAGACAGGAGACGTCTGCTGCACCATGTGGGAAGCTCCCTGGCCGGGGATCGAACTCATGCCACAGTGGCTGCCAGTCGCTTCATAGTGCTGAGACTTAACCCCTACACCACCATCGAGGCCCCAATATTACAATATTACAGTCTTTGGAGAGCTGAACACTGCTTTCTTTTTCTCTTCCATGCAATAGAAACAGCCCCTAGCTCCAAGAGTTGTTAGAGGCATAAATGAGCACGTGAGAAAGTACTACCTAGAACAGTACCCACTGCATTTATGGTAAATCCACTGTCAACATCCTTGTCACATCGCTGTCATCATCTCTCCTACAGGCGGACCTTCAGAGGATAAAAGCAAAGTTCCAAGAGAAGTATCAGAAGTCTCTCGTTGACATGGTTCGCTCGGACACGTCTGGGGACTTCCAGAAACTGCTGGTGGCCCTCTTGCGTTGAATGAGGCCAGTGGGAACACAGAGCTCCTTCCAAACCAGATTTGCAAAGGCAACCCCAGCACAAAAACCCTCAAGAGTCCTAGTTCATTTTCTTGGCAGCCTGAATAAACGGCGAGGCTAAGCTGTTTAAGTTAAGAGCATCAGCCTCTAGATGTGTGGGCGACACCCCTGGGCACCGGCTTAGTAAATGTCTGGGCAACTTAAACTTTCCTTAACGTGGTAACTGGATGCTTTCTAATCACACATGAAATCAGCAGCTGATGAAGAAACTGCATTTGTAATAAAATGTTGAGAAGAATATGTTTTGCACACAATTGTGTATGCTCTGGATATAGAGTGAATGGTTAAGGTACAGGGAAGACAAAATTAGCCAATTAATGAATTTTCCTTCCGTGAGTTCAATTTCAAAGCTTCATTAATTAAAGTTGTGGATTATGCCTCCATCAGCTGCTTTTCCAAAGACTGGGTTGATTCGTTTTGGCTTTTGTCCTGGAAATAGATAACTTATGACATTCAGGCATATACTGGAAATGCAAACAGTTACATTTACTAGTAATCACCAAAGATAGTAATCAAGGTGAACAGATGGGAACAACAGACTTGCCTGTGTAAAATGTCACTAAAGGTAAAATCACTAACCTTCTACCTGGTGTAATGGTTTTTCTTGCATTTGACCACTTGAGTCTTTCTTCTGATCTTTAAATACAATTAGGCTGAGCAGAGTGCTTGTAGAATCAAGGTCAAGTGAATCGGTCCCAATAGTTTCTCTGTCCCAGGATATTTGTTTCATCACCATGTGCTACTGGACATAGAGGGGTCTGTGAATGGCATAGGACACTTTGGTCCAATAATTATAATTATCATTCACTGGGTGATTATCTGTTCCTGGCATTACAAAGTCACATATTTTCATATTTAATCCTCCCAAAGCCTTATGACTTAATACCTCTCCCATTTATCAGCTGAGGACGCTGAGAAGAAGAGTTCATTCCCAGGTCAGTAATGTAGACAGATGCCTCTGATAGGCGACAGGATGCTGGATGTGCGCTAAGGAGGACATGCGCTCTATCTGTGAGTTGGAAGGACAGCTCTATCCTGGGGGAACTGGACACTTCACAGAGAGGCGTTTGTGCTGGGTTTCACAGAATGCATAGAAGTTCTCCAGAGAAACAAAGAAAGGAGGACACAGCAGGGTTTAGAAGCATGAGGCGGCAGGATATACTCCATTCTCTTGGGAAAAGACATGGCAAAAGGAAGGAGAGGGCTTGGGAGGTGATAAAGCTGCTGAAGTTTGCATCATCTTGTTGTGGCGTTGCCTGTCATGCATGGACCTGCTCCTTTGGGCAATGGTGGCTGCAGGAGATGTTTGAGTGAGGAACAGGATCAGATCTGGCCTGGGGAGATCACTTTACAGGTGTAATCAACATAGAGCAATGGCCCAAGCCCTCTGCATGAGGATATGTATCATTCTGTTTCTTCTTAGCGGCTAAAAAATGGTGACAGTTGCCCAAAAATAGATGACTGGATCAAGAAGATGTGGTACATATACACAATGGAATACTATTCAGCTATCAAAAAAGATTAACTCATGCCATTCGCAGCAACATGGATGGAGCTAGAAGGATTATGCTTCGTGAAGTAAGTCAGAAGGAAAAAGAAAAATATCAGATGGTTTCACTTATAGGAGGAATATAGGGGAACCAAAAAAGGGAGCATGGAAAGAAAAAATAATAATAAAAAAAACAAAAATGAACAACTATAAACCAGAGACATTCTGCAGGGGAGGGGGAGGGAGAGGAACCAAAGCAAGGGTGGGAAGCACACAAGGGACTGTGGTGATGGTGCCGGGTGAGCTGGTGGTGGGAATTCTATGGGGAATACACCTGAGGAAAAAAAGCGAACATTGTAAAGAAAAAACCGAACAACGATGTAAAATATATAAATAAATTATCCAAAAAATGGTGACAGTCAAATCAAGAAATATGTCAATAAGCAAGTCGCTGTTGTCCTTTTGAACTTTGACACATAACGATGGTTTTCTAGAACCATGTTTGGTGACAAAGCATACTCGTGTTTACTTAGGTGTTGCTGAAGTTGGTCTTTTAAAGACAGGCACACACACAAAAACAAATAGTTCTTGGCATCTGAGCTTATGGGACAGAAAGAACGGAAAACAAGGGACCCAAAAGAGAGCTATTAAAAACAACCACTGCTTGAGACAGCAGCACAGAGAACAGCCAGGACAGCATGGGAAGACGTGCATGATCTAGAAACCCCTGGACGACCGGCTTACTTGATGCTGTAATAGTGGCCAGAGCAAGGGCAGTCCGCGTTATCCCTCTGTACCTGTTCAGTTACTCTCTCTTTCTCCTCTTTACATACTTTTTAAAAGAAAGTCACTGTGCACTGACCACATTAAGGGGCAGGGAGCTCTGAAATGGTGGCATGGGCGGGGGATGTCTCCATAAATTATCTGAAATTCTCTGTACAGAGATTTTCTGTTCTCCCCTGAATTGATTGTAACAGTATAGACTTAGGGATATTTATTTTGTACTTTGGGTTATTCATTTGTTGCTCAATTTGCTCCAGCTCTCTCTATTAGGAGTACTTTTAGTTAGCGCCTACGTCCTTTTGACATACTCCCTCACTTTGCTTTTTGAGTCATTTTTTTTTTTTTAATTTCTAGCACTTGGAGTTGTTCCGGGCTGATCTTTAATATTCTCTTCCCTGGCCCTAGAATCTGCCATTTCTCCAAGGTACTCTGGTTCCTTTTATGAGAGAACGGTGTTAGAAACCAAGATCCTGGCACCAGTGTACTCATTGCTACTGGGGTGTCCTTGCTTCTAACCCACCCAGAGTTAGGAAATGTTAAGCTCATTTATGCATGTGTGTAGATGGAGGCTAGAGGCAGACGTGAAAGTAGTTGGAAATTACGTAGTCATAGCTGTAGCTCCATCTGCATCTATATTAAGCTTGATTTCCTACACAGTCTTCAACTTACACCCGGTACCACATGGTTCATGCCAAAAGAGGGGTTTTGGCATCTTGAAAACAGCACAAGACGACAAGAAAGTGTGTGGGGAGAGGTAGGGGGAAGGTTTCTAAAGAAAAGAGCCGCAGGAAGAACATAAGTAAGCCACGTGGTGTCCTGCTGTGCCCTGATTGTCCCTTCTACATGGCGGAGCTTGTGTCCAGGACTGGAGAGCAAGGCAGGCTAGGCATGCCCGCTGCCAGTTACCCTAGGGATCACCGTAGGCTTTGAGAGACTGCTCCAAGGCTTCTTTGCAACTCAACCAGAAATACTGATGTCTTCTGTTGCCAAGGCAACCAACTCCCAGTGAGCTTAAAATGTGTTCCAACATCAGTACCATTCAAGAGGGAAGGTGCGGGGTGGGGGGGGGGGTGGGCAGGCCATATTCTTCATCAGAATCAAGAGCCAGTAGGGGATTTATCTCACTTTCTTCCTGTTACTGATTTTTGGCCTCTAATCAGTGTCTCTTCAGATTGCTTAGAACAAGGATGGCTTAGGACAAAAGAGGCAGGGAGCATTTTTTAAGACTCCTAGCTAGAGGGAAAATAAAAGAAAAAAAAAGCATTGGTTTTGAATTGTTCCTCACTGTGCATAACGTGGACCAGCAGAGCATGACTCATAAACCAAAATGGACACGTTAATTGGCTGAACTCTGAACCCAACCCAACTATTCATCTTGTTTTTACTTGCACTGAAAACAAAATCAAAATTGTTGTTTTTAAAATCCTACTGAACCCGTTCAAATTAGAACCAGTCTTTAGAAAAGGTTAAGTCAGAAGGAAAAAAAAAATCAGAAAAGCAAAATCATTTTGCACAAGTGTTTTCATTCCCGACTAGGGTCTACTGTATACACATATGACCTGGACGTGTGTTTCGATCAGTAGGAGCTCTTTGAATGGCCTCCCGTTTAAGGTACTTGCCAGGTTAAGCAGCCCATTCCATTCTCTCTGCAGAATCTACTGGGGCATATCCTGGGTCCTCCGGTGCAGGCGGCTGGTAGGTGAGTGGGTATGATGCCCTTGCTCTTCGGACGGATCACATGCTTGGCATGGGTGGGTGGTATTTGCTCCCAAATCTGCTTATACCTATTATATTCATCACTTCAATTACATCATATAAATAAATGTTAAATAAACCAATCAACCATGAGCATGCACAGGAAAACTTCTTGTTTCCAGGAAAGCTAAATAGAATGCTCTGGAAAGACCTAGAGAAAGGTGTATTGCATTAAAAAAAATTAAAGAATAAATAATATCAAATGTCTATCAGAGGTTTATTCGCTAAGAAAAATTCTCAGTAAATCCATGTCCTTTTGAAGGCTTCACAGGAAACATAAAATTAAGTTGGGTATGTTTTATTCCAATGACGTTCTGCTTTGGCTTAGCTAGAAATGGCCGATTGCTCTCAAATGTGTCAGTTAAGAGGGTTTCTGTGAATACACATCTTTTCTTTCTTCTGAAACACTGATGTGTCTAGGATTGCACAGGCTCAACTTCTGGTCAGAGACCTCCCAATACCTACTCTCCATGGGGTTAGTGATGAAGAGAGGGCCCGAGGGCAGAGAAAGGCCAGGGAGCCCCCAGCTGCCCCACTTGAGGTGCCACTGTGGGAAACCACCTCCTCCTGAGACCCTGCATCCTTATATGTAAAACGGGCTGACGACAGTTCAGAAGCCCCCTTCTTAGGGATGAAAGCAAAGAGCCGTCATAGATGAGAACACTACTTCTTCCAGAACGAACGAGGCGGCCCTGCCTGCTAACAAGAGGTGTCTCTGGAGGTCAATGATTCAGTGTCATTTTGAGCTTCCCCAGATGACAGCAGCACAACTACATTTGTGTACAAGGAGGGGAGCCAGACCTATTAAAAGGTATATTATTAAGTGGGATAAAATATAAATGTGGACTAAATGAGATGTGGATTAAAGTCCTTAGCACAGAGATGAACCCAAGCCAAGGGCCCCCGACATGTTGGCTGTATTGCTGTCTAACCAAGTCACCCCATCTGTGCTGGGGTGGCCACCCTGAAATGGAATCATGAGACAGTTTATGACCCCAGGAGGAAATCTAAGGTGCAGGTGCAGGTGGAGAGAGTAGATGCCCTCCCGCTTTGTCACCTGGGTAATCCACAGACAGGTGGTCCCCACACCCAGTCATGTCCTTCCTCCAGGCCATCTCCCAGCCCAGCAAGTGTGCCCATCCCTCGCTCTGCCAAACCACCCCAGGCACCTGGCCTCCAGGAAAGGATTTGTCACTCACACCTCAAGCCTTTACGAAGCCTGTTTTCTCTCTACTGGGATGTCCCGTTAGCAGCCCACACTAAATGCATGCAAGGAAAAATGTTGATTTCCCCACACAACCGGTTCCTTTCTCTAGCTTCCCTGGACCAGCCAGGACCTCCTCCTACCCAGTCACTGAAGCCACAGTCACCTTTGCTTCCTCCCACCCCTCACGTCTCATAGACAATGTATCAAGTCTTCTTAGTTCCATTCCTCAGAATATCCTCGACTTCCATCCTCCACCACCTCCATAGCCTGAATCACTCCAGGTTAAGCCCCTGTCCCCCTCTTGTTCCTCTTGATGACTTCACGACCAGATGTCCTGCTTCCCCGCTTGCTTCATTGTTTACTCCTTCTGAATGCCCACTCACCCCCTCATTCTCCAGGCACTGGCTACACTGGATATTTTCTGTTCCCCACACTTGTCATGCCTCAGGCCTTCCGCACTCATGGTTTCCTCTGCCTAGAGCTCCCCTTCTCCCAGACCACCCCAGAGCCAATCTTGCACACATGGCACCTCCTCCATGTCCTGTCCTATCAAATCCCCTCCCATCACTGCCTCGTGACACACCCACACCCTTCCTTTAATATGATCTCATATTGCTCCCTCCAAAAGGATCTTGTTTCCTTGTTCATTGTCAAGCCCACGCCGCCATTAGGATAGAAATCCTAGGAGGTGTCTGTAGTTCACCACCATAACCCTTGCAACTAGAACAATGGCTGGCACATAGCAGATGCTCAATAAAATGCGGTTCAACAGAAGAACACCCACCACAATTTCTTCCTCCCCTTCTCTGGCCAACTGTATCCCTGGCCACGTTTCCTTTCAGTTGCAGTGCAAACATCCCTCTCCTGCCTTGCCCAACCCTGCCCCATGCACTCAGCCACGGCCTCTCTGCTCTCCCTCTTACACAATCCCATCTGAGCACGTGACATCACACTCCTCAGCATTCTATTTATCCATATTCTCAGCTGGAGCAGACGCTCTGTGAGCCCAAGGTCCACATCTCCCTCAGCCTTCCAGCCCCAGTACTCGCGGCGACATTCTACATCTCTGGTGGTCTTGCCTTCCCTGAACACCAGCTCTGAAATGGTCTCCCCCTCCTCTGCCTTCTCTATGACGATGCTACCTCAGAGCCCTGAGCATCGTCTCACACCATCTCATCTGTATTCATTCACACGGCCTGCCTCCCCCCATGGCCCCTCGTGCCTGGAACTGTGGTGACACGGAGTAGTTGCCAATAAAGATTGTTTACTAGTGACTCATAGCATGTTTGCTAATGAAGGAATAATTGATTGAGTGGCCCCCACGAACACCAGCAAGCTCAGGGCACCCACAGAGCAGAGGGGCTCTACGCTACAATAACAGCAGTTTACTCAGAGTTTCCAAAACAAGGCGCACGGGCATGATTCATGCACATCACATCTGAAGCAAATGCTGGCAGTGGGGGCAGAGGGGAAACAGGGCGAGTAGAATTTGGCTGATGCACAAAATGGGTCTTGAGCTGCTCCAGGGTTTCTCCACCTGGATTACTGATTGGCTACTTTTTTGTTTGGCACCAGGAGCCCAGATGGGAGCAGCAGTCTCTGCAGTTGTACTAATTCTGTTCCAATTACTCCAATTAGAAACGGGTTTATAGATAAGTGCCCAGAGGTTCTATTTCATCAGAGTTCACATTGCACATGCCACCCTAGATTAACACAGATACAGACATACAGAGGACGGGGGGAGGGGTGACGTGCAGAAAACCAAATTTCAGAAGCGAGTTCCAAGAGGAGGAAAGGAGTCTCAGCAGCCGTCCCAAGAGGGAGCCCTCAGGTCACCTGCCTCCCCCAGCCCTCCCAACCTCGGCCTGCAGGGAGTGGAGATGTGAGGAATGCTGGCGACAATGGCTTGGCATTTCCTGAGCTGCACGTAAATGATATCAACCACAGCCAGTGACTCCGGGTCCGCGGCATTGCTGAAGACACGATAAATACAAATTGAGCTCTGTGGCAACCACAAGGGCAGTGAAAGTGGAGGCTGGGACGAGCCAGCTGGTAGGGCCAGCGGAACAGAAGCCAGCGCAGAGTACCAGCCACCAGCCCCTAAATAACGCTCGGTCAGAATGACATGCCAGGCGTGGCGGGAATGGCCCACCCCATGGAGCATGCGTACGTCTCCTTCCAAGCAGGCTGTCAAGTACAGGCGTGCGCCCAGGCACTTAGCTGGCTGTCCTTCACTCCAGAGCAGGGTGTCGGCGAGCAGGGTCAGGAGGAGAGGTAGCCCAGCATGTCCGCAAGTCACAGCATGGCACCGAGCAAGGCGGTTCCCACACCTAGACTCGCAGAATGCTGGTGCCTGGGCCCCAGCCCTGCAGATGGAGACTTCATATGACTGAGGCTGGGTGCGGCCTGGGAACTGGTGACGTCAGGGTGAGGTCTGCTGCCTAAACAGTGCCAGGTGGGGAGGAGTTTCCAAAATCCAGTCGCCATTGTCACCCAAGGGCACTTCCGGAAACTCCCACCCACTGTGACACATGGTGGGCAAAGAACAGAGAGAAGAAGCACTTGGACCTGGTCACGAAAGATCCTTCCGGAACATGCAGTAGACCTCTGTACAGGTTTACTAAAGCCCTCATTATTTTCTATAAAATCCCAGGTCTCTAGGTAGCCCTTGGCACCTCTGTCTACCTGCTCATATCTCCCCCCAACAGACACACCTGGAGCCCCTGCAGTAGATCCAGGGTCCGTGAGAGGCTCTCACTCTGTTCGAGAAGACAGAATGAACAACAAAACATTACAAATAAAATAATACCATAAATGAAAAGTGTAATAAAAAATAAAGAGGATGTTGGAGCCTCCCTGGTGGTGCAAGGGGTTAAGTCTCAGCACTATGAAGCTGTCTGCAGCTACTGCAGCACAAGTTCGATCCCCGACCAGGGAGCCTCCCACATGGCGCAGCAGACCTCTCCTGTCTCCCCGCTGCTCCCCTCAGCAGTGTATTTCAGTGGATCCGCCCGTTCTGCTCCTCACTCTGTCTCTAGTGAATCCTCTCACCACCCCACATCTCTGGCCTACACCCCAGCTCTTGTATGCATAAATAGATATTTTTCAAAAAAAATAAAAATAAAAGAGTATGGTGTGATGTGACCTAGAGGGAAAGGGAGGGGGGTGGGGAGGTGGAGGGATGCCATCTACCTCAGGTGGTGAGGAAAGGTTGGGTGAAGTAATATTTGAGCTTAGTCCTGACACTGAGGAGCCAGCCTATGAACATCTGCAGGAAAAGCATTCCAGCAGAGGGAACTGCAAGTGCAAATGTTGAGATTCAGTGCCCTTTCGTCCCACTTCTGTCCTCTGCGGTCCCGCTGGGACCCACACTCCCCTGCCTTTGCACTTTGGATTTGTCCCAAGACAAACGCCATCTTTTCCTCCAAATCCACTGCTTCTCTAAGAACCTCCTCCTCCAAGGAACAGCCCACAACCAGCCCCTCCAGATTTGGACCACTGTTAATCTCAAATGTCTGTGAATACCCTTGGTAAATTGCAAAGGGAGTAGCAGCATAAGCTTTGATTGTGACTCTTCAAACCTCCCCAGCATTGTGAGTGAATTTGCATTAAATCATCACACCCTTGATTCTGTGGCCTTGTTTCACCTGGGTACAATCAGTCCCCTCCCATGAATCATGGGTCCTTCAGGGCACAGTTCAGGTTTTGTGCCTCTTTGGTATCTCTGCTTCTAGAACAGAGGCAGCCATTCATTCACATTCCTGACCAGAGCTGCTTATAGGGGGAATGGAGGAATGGATGAGGCTATCAAGCAAGTGCTTGTCTGAATAAAAGACTTCACTAGTAACTCTTGCCTCAAAAACACAACACCTTCATTCTATTTTGCACTAACATCTCCAGTTTACAGATGAGGAAACCAAGGTGCTGAGAGATTAGGTAACTTGCCTCAGGTCACACAACTGGTAAGTGACAGATTTGAACCCAGGTCTGTCTGGTATGAGAAGCTGCGCCACACCTCATGCCGCGGCCCAGGGAAGGGCAAGCATCTGTAATCCCATTGTCAATTTTTTCATAAGGAAACTAAACTCATAAGAGAATTAATAGAGGTGCCCTAGTTCAGAGATTGAGCAGGTGCCAAAGAGGCCTCTCTGCTTTGCCATGTCCCTTCCAGAAAGGTCGAAATTCTGGTTGGGATTCAGCTAAAGTATCAAACCATGCCTGTGCCCGCTACTGAATTTCAGTATTGCCAGGGAGCTGCAGATAGATTAAAATGTCTAAAGAAATGACAAATGGTCAGAAGGCCAGAGCATATGCAAACACCTCAAGTAACATCTTCCTTTTCTCCTCCTCCTCCTCCTCCTCCTCCTCTTCTTCTCTCTCTCTCTCTCTCTCTCTCTCTCTTTCTCTCTATCTCTCTCTCTCCCTCTCTTTCCCCTCCCCCTCCACTGCTTGACTGGTGGACATGGGAGAGAACAGGAGGAAGCGCTAACTCTTCCTAACCACCCTGAGCAAATCACATTACTCATCTATAGCATGTGTTTCCTGGAGGGTTGCCAGACTTAGCCACTGAGAATACAGAATGCATGCCTACATTTGCATTTCAGATAATGTGAAAATATTTTAGCATGAGTTTGTCCTGTGCAATATTTGGGACATGCTTACTCGGAAAATCCAAGCACAGGATTATCATGAGGACTAGACAGCACGGGAATGTAAAGGGGTCACAGCACCTGGTTAGTAGCGGCAGTGCTGGGTCTGTTCAAAGGCTGCTTTTCTTCCATTATAAACGGCTGGAGATGGACCACTGTGAAACCAGTGGAACCAATGGAAACGTCTACTTACGCAGAACTTAAAAAAATGGCCATCGTGGTTATGGATTCATGGTTTAATGAAGAAATTTACCTGGAGAAAACAAGGGTCCCCTCAGTCTATGAGGCTCTCTTGCCCCCAAGGAGAGAAGGGAGGAAGGGTGGAATCTAGTCACCAAAGCAGTCAAGTCAGGAAAGTTCCTTGTGAGGAATAAGAGATCACAGGACAGTGGTTTGGAAAACAGAAATAACTTGGCTGAGCAAAAGGAGAAAATAAGATGGGGAGATAGTGGGGGAAATGTAGGAGGGAATGGGGCCTAGCGAGAGATCCCAGGAAGAAGCTGTGGGAAAATGTCCAGAGGAAATATCTCTCCACCCAAGGCAGAGCATTTGGGCATCTGACTCGTGGTGGAGAGGAGGGTCGAGGGGGAGAAATGTTTTCCAGAGGTTCATGGGCAACCTCCGGCACAGCTAGGAAGCAAACACGTTTGTCTTCAACACCCCCCCTCTGTCCTTTCAGGGCTAACCCATGACTGACCCCCACCCTGCCTAGCTAGTAACCCCCCACTGTCTCAAAGACATTGTTCTAAAAAAAGCACACCCCATCCTTATCCTCCCACCCTCTGAGCCTTCCCGGTCGCACAAAGGGTTAAGTCGCAGCACTATGAAGCTGTCTGCAGCCGCTGCAGCATGAGTTCGATCCCCAGCCAGGGAGCTTCCCACATGGCGCAGCAGACCTCTTCTGTCTCGCCTACTTCTCCCCTCATCAGTGTATTTCAGTCGATCTGCCTATTCTGCCCCCTACTCTGTCTCTAGTAATCCTCTCACCATCCCATACCTTTGGCCTATACCCCAGCTCTTGTATGCATAAATAAATACATCTTTAAAAAGGCACCCCCCACCGAAGACCTCACCACCTGCCCAGGATGGTGCTATTCTGCTTACCTGCCCAATGTGCCTTTCCTCAGACAAACTCATCACAGGACTGGAACACTCTTTTCAAGGATAATTCACATGCTGTAACAGCTTCTGGAACAACTTTTTTCCCTTCTCCCCTGCACTTTCTTCCCCTGTTGTCTGACTCGTGATCTGCTCTCACAGGGGAAGGTGCTTTTCAGGTTGAAGAGAGGGAAGAATAAAGAAGAGACCTTTGTGTGTCTCCCCAGGTCCATTCCCTGAGCAGGGGCTATAGCAAATGTGTAGTAGATATTCTGGTATTTTGCGTCAGAGTGAAATAATCATCAATATGCCCTGGTGTCACCATTTCAGACAGGGTCATCCTTAGGACTGCTGTTACACAATTGTTTAGGAGGAACACCCACTGACATCTGAAATGAATGCCTCCTGAGAACAATTCCCACAGAGAAGCTCAGTCATTGCCACTCCCCCTCCCCCCTCCCCCCAGCACTTCCATTGTATTGATATAATGTTCTGCTTTGGTGGGGTCACAAAAAGGACAGGTGCCCCTCAGGCACTGTATTGGAAAAATTCTGGAGACAACAGTAGGAATAATGTATCTCTCAGATGGAATGACAGATTTCTGGTTGCTATTATTTCTACCAAAATTGAGCAATGCCTTTGAGCAAGTGCTGATGCCCAGGTGTGACAAAGAGTTTAAATGGCAGACTCCCCAACCTCAGCTCAGTCTGAAACTCGATGGCCTGCCCTGGCCTGCCCATTGGAATGGAAAACAGAAGAAGTTACTCCCTGCTTCCTTAACCAAAGCCCTGGGGACCTGGGCAAGCTTTCCTAGCAATGAGGGTTACCAAATCTACCATGTTTGTCTTTGCCCACTCTTCTTTCTACCTTTGCTTATTCAGGTGTAGGAAAAAGTAAAGAGGTGACAAGGGTGCCTTTGTCCAAGAAACTCCTAAATCCCTGGAAGGTTCTGAAGGCTAAATTTCAAAAACACTGCAGAAAGCATGAACAAAATAGTATCCCTCTAAACAGTATCTCTCTCCTACCAAAAGATGATTGATGAGGAGGGATGAATTCTCATCATAACTCAGAAAAGTAGAATTAATTACCATCCAACATCAGAATCATCCAGATATCAGAAGCAGATGCAGTTGGCTTGAGAGAAATAGTGAGTGACCTATTCATGTTTTGCCTCCTGGAAGAGGAGAGATCCAATTCTCTGAAGGACAGTAAGAAGAAAGTTTATTTCTCCTGCATCCCTGCTCCTTGACTGAGAGACCCAGAGAACAGGCCAATTTTCAAACTAGTCCGTCATCTTCTACTATACTGTGAGATACCTCCAGGCAGCAAGAGTACAGATTGACACACACACACACACACACACACACACACACACACACACACATACATACGCGCGCGCACACCCCAAATCTCTCCATATCCTTTCAGAGACAATGACTACAAGCAAGCAATAGGACAAGACGTGGAAGATCATGGGGTGGGTACCTGCGAGGGGCCCTTTGCACCCATAAATAAAATTTTCAAAGGTGTAGGGAGATGGGAAGAGCCTAGTAGGGGTATTTGTTGGACAGTCGGGGGTTATAGTTTCTCATGTCTTACAGGTAGAAGAGCACTTCATTCCAGCAGATGCAAACTACACAGGTGTCACGAAATCCCTGGGAACAGAGCTAGAAGTTGGGAGAACCATCAGCCATTCCTCCAGCTGCAGATGTGAGAAGGAAATTCAATGAACACCCAAGGGGACAGTTAGTGGTTCCAAGGGCAAGTTATATGGTCTGCTGGCTGATCCCCCTGGGAAAGCAAGCAGCATTCTGAAGACTCAAGAACATGTTCAGAAGACATTTTTTCCCAAAAAACTTCAACATCATTCCTTTTGTAAAGCAGGCATCAATCCATAGAGATCAAGCTAATCCAGAAAGTGAACTAGATGAATGACAGGATTATTTCAGAAGACTAAAGATGGAATAACATATTTCAACCTGCATTAGAAGTAGCAAAGAGAAAAATTAACCCTATGAAAAAGAACACCAGTGGGGTCAAAGGTAAATTAAAGGTTAAAGTATATAAATCAGCAACCATGATATTTAGGCAAAATTTATTATAGATATGTTAAAAAAGAAAACATATCCCTGAACACATTCTGGAAAAGTTTCTGATTAAAAGAAAAAAGAAGTTTAATGCAAAGAAAGGATTTAAATCACTCAATTCTCAAACTTCTGCTCTGTAGTACTGCAACTTTCAGAATAAAATAGAAACTTTTGATGAAAAAATGATGTATTCATTTTTCATTGACATAAAATGTTATGCTACTTTCAGAAGTACAGCATAATGACTCAATATTTGTGTATCTTGCTAAATAATCCCCACAGTCTAGATAATATCCATTCCCATACTTAGTTACAGAATTCATTTTTTGCCATAAGAATTTTAAGATTTACTTTTTAAGCCATGCAGTATTATTGACTATAGCACCAAGCTTGCATCACATTCCCACGGCTTCTCTATTTTCTAACTGGAAGTTTAAATGAAGAAAAAAAATGACCCTAAATCACTATACGTAGTCTAGTTGTTTGGCTGTGGTAGGGAATAAAATGAGAATCTTAAATAAGGAAGGATTCAGAAAAATGCACTTCTCTATATTCTCCATAAGAAAAGTATTACAAGCTAATGTACTTTAATTAATGCAAAGATGGGTAAGTATTAAGCAATTAAGAATGGAAAATTTGTGGCATAAAAGAACTGACAGTGAGAATATAAATCAAACACAGAGCTAAATAATGTAAATATGATTCAAAAGCAAGTAGCCAAGTCTTTCTTAAAAAGATAAGTTACAGTATATAAAATGATTTCATGAAAATAATCAGGCCCTTAAACTCCAGGTTACCTTTACAAAAAACAGAAAATGGGGAGAAAGAAGTAAAAGTACTTTCAAATCTTTTTCTTACCTAGCAGGGATTATATATATATAATACATATATATATCTCCATATATATATAATACATATATATATATATATATATATACACACACACATATATATTCCTTTACTTTTACTTTCGATCATTAGAAAAACAAAACAAAATGTCTTGGAAAAACTTAAAAGAAAACTACTAGTAAAAATATAAACAGTCTAAAAAGACAAAAATAAGCAGTCTTCAATGTCAGTGTCAGTCTCTGTTGATAATTCCATTATGCTTCCTCTCTGCCTTTCCTAATAAGGAGCCAGAGACTCAGATTTGTTCCTACCCACAAGGAGCTATATAATACAGGAGAGAGAGATGGAGGAAGTACATGGTCAAAACTCAGCCTAATGTGAGAATTTCTCAAAGATATGTGTATAAAATTCTCCTTTTATGGAGACCCTGAACTCATGGTAGGAGGAGGTTGGGGAAGGCTTACATTTAAAACACTTAAGACAATCATTTATTTGTTCCTCTTCCTTATCAGATTATAGGCAACACTTTGCCTATCTCCCTAGTATCTTACTGGATGGATGGATGGATGGATGGATGATGGATGGGTGATAGATGGGTGATGGATGGGTGGGTGGGTGGATGGATGGTAGATGAGTGGGTGGATAGATTATGGATGGATGATGGATGAGTAGATAGACACATGCATAGACCTTTAGTTAATTAGACCCTATTGCTTGATCTGCACTTCCCAAGATTCTAAATTAATAATATTTCCAAGAGAGTGCAGTTCGCCCTCCCAATCAGATCTCCCTCTGCAGGTCTCTCAGCTTCTATATGACCGCAGTAAATTGCCAAACCATGCCTGGGGGCCTGGAGGGCGTGCCGTTCTGCCACATGTACATCTCACCATCGGGGAGCGCCTAGCCCTGAGAGAATAGGCCAAGACAGAGTATTATTCTTCGTGAGTCACAGTGTTAAAACTGGAGAGTAAGAACGCATCCTTGATCGTATTTTTTCTTTCTTCCCAATTTGACTTTGAGCCCAGAAAGCTGATCTGTGGCATAAATGATGGATGAGGTCAGACTTTAGTTTGCAGGGGTGGAGGGCAGACAACTGGGTTCCATACCAACCATCCACTAACAGTCCTGACATCATCTCTATCGGGCTTTTTTTTTTTCCTTTTTTCTTTTTTTCTCCCCAAAGGGGGAGAAAATATGTAGATATTTTCTGGTGTGAGGGCAGGGTGGAGAAAGAGTTGGGAATGCAGCCATCTGCACTACTGGCCTGGTAAAAGTAGCAGCAGGGTTTTAGCTCTCAGAGGACAGTAGTCATGGCAACTGAGAATCCAGGAGCAGGCTGCCTTTCAGCTATTGTGAGCAGTACAAAGTCCTTCTTCAGCTTTCCCCAAGCTGGTTAAAAAGCACACCCAGCCAGATAGCTGCAGACGCCACTGGACAGATACATGGAGAAGTCTGGAGATCACATAGAAGAGGTGGCTTACTTCCTGCAGTTTTGCACGAGGCAATTCACTGAAACCTTCTCTCTTTCATTTTTCTCCTCCACCTGCTGACTGTGAGAACAGGAGACAGTCTAATGTCAGCCGAGAGGACACGCAGGTTATTGAGGAGTTGCCACCAGCCTTTAAGTGCATGTTTGCCCATCTTGAGACACAGTTCCTCAGAACGCCACAGCCATGGATCACTGGCCAGTGTGACAGTGACTCCTGGTCCCAGAGGGTGTTAAGGACTAGATGTGCATGGTTGGTATGGGACCTTCCTTGCCTGTAGTTGTCAGACCCTGGCAGACATGAACCAGGGGATCCAAGGTCACCCACAAACAGGCACCTGAGTCAAAGTGTCCGGTAATACCAACGCAAACCCTAGGAGGTGGTGGGAGACGTTCTGAGCTTCCCTAAAAAGATGGAATAACAGAGTACTGGCTAGCAGCTTGACCGCCATCGAGAGCCTCTGGCTCAGGCCAGCGATGTCCCAAAGCTCTGAGGAGGCTCAGCCTACAGCAGTCCCTTCTGGGCCACTTTAGGCATGAACCATAATTCAGTGTTACTTCTGCTTTTAAATATTATTAATTTAGAATCTTGGCAAGTGTAGAGCAAGCAACAAGGGTCTAATTAACTAAAGGTCTATTCATGTGTCCATCCACCCATCCATTATCCATCCATCACCCACCCATCATCCATCCAGATAGCATCTACAGCTCTCTGGCCGGGTGTGCTTTTTAACCAACTTGTGGAAAGCTGGAAGGGGCATGAGTCAGAGGTCACATGTCCCACACTTTCATGGCCAGAGAAAAAGTATAAAGAGGTTAAGGGACTTATCCAAAGACTTACAACCAATCCAGGGCCAAGCCTGGACTGAAAACTAGAACTTATGTTGTTTGAGTAGATAATAAACGACGTGGCACTGCTCACGATACAGGAATATCAGGAGGCCAGTGCTGACAACTGGGCACCAAGGCCCATGAGATTATTTTCAGAATAATATAAAACTAACCCAAACTTACTGTGACCCCACTGTACCTGTATCAGGCACCTTACTGAATGCTTCCCACCCTTCTCTGGGGCAAGAGTGACTGGATGACTGTCTCTATTTAACAAATGGAGGAACTAAGATTGGAGAAAATAAGTAACTTATCCAAGACCATGTGGCTATTGAAAGGAAAAAAATTCTCCTGAGTTTTTTTTGCCCCAAAAGCCTGGGTCTTAACTGGTTGCAATGCCAATTTTCATCAAAAGTTAGAGTCAACACTCTCTAGCACCATACACAAAAATCAATTCAAAATCTTGACAAAAGATTTGAATGTAAAACCTGAAACCATAAAGTACTCAGAAGAAAACAGGTGACACTCTTCTTGACAGCAGCAAGGGAAACAAAACAATGAGACAAAATAAAACAAATAAATAAACAAATGAGACAAAAATAAACAAAAGAGATTACTTCCAACATCCAACTAAAAACCTCCACACATGAAAGAAATCTGCATCAGAATGAACTGACACCCAATTAAATGGGAGAAAATATTTGCATATCATACATGCAACAAGGGGATAATATCCAAAATATACAAAGAATTCATAAAACCCAATAATATAAAAAAAAATCCAGCCTCATTGAAAAATAGGCAGAGGATCTAAATAAATATACTTCCGCAACGAAGACAGAAAGATGGCCAAGGGGCACATGAGAAGATAGTCATCATCTCTTATTACAAGGGAAACGCAAATCAAAACAACACTGAGATAGCACCCCAGATATGATAACGGCTATTATCCAAAGACAGAAACAACACATTGGAGAAGATGTGGAAAGAAGGGCACCCTTGTACAGTGGGAATGTAAATTGGTACACCCATTATGAAAGGCAACATGGGGATCTCTCAGAAGGTAAAAATAGAAATCCCATAAAATCAAATTATCCCGGGCCTCCCTGGTGGCGCAGCGGTTGAGCACTGCGCTGTGGAGCTATCGGCAGCGGCGACGCGAGTTCAATGCCCGGCCAGGGAGAATCCCACATGGTGCGGCAGACCTCTCCTGCCTCGCCCGCTGCTCCCCTCAGCAGTGTACTTCTGATCTGCATGTTCTGCTCCCCACTCTGTCTCTGGTGAACTCTCTCGCCGCCCCACGCCTCTGGCCTGTACCCCCAGCTTGTCTGTATAAATAAAATTTAAGAAAAAAAAAATCAAATTATCCCTTTTCTGGGCACTTACCCAAAAAATAAAAAAAAACCACTTATTTGAAGAGATATATGCACTCCATGTTTATTGCAGCCCTATTTACAATAGCCAAGAACTGGATGCAACCTAAGTGTCTATCAATAAATGAATGAATAAATAAGATGTGGTACATAGCTACAATGGAATACTATTCAGCTATGAAAAAGATGAAATGATGTCATTTGCAATAACTTGGATGAAACCAGAGGGAATGTATACTTAGCAATATAAGCCAGGCCAAGAAATAAAAAACACCATGTGATTTCACACATATGTGGTATATACAAAAAACAAAGGAACAGATTAACTAATGAAAACAAAAAATAAACTTTTGGACTATACGAACAATTAGTGATGATCGGAAGAGAAAGGGGGAAGGGGAAGTGTTAAATTGGGACAAAGGGGACAATGGTGCCATAAAGGACAGCAGTAGTCTTTTAGTGGTATACTTAATGCAATATAAACAACTTCTAGTGATCTACTTAATCCAGTGTAGACACATGTCAATTTTCAAAGATGCACACCTGAAACTTATATAATGTTATAAAGCAGTGTTACTTCAATTGTTAAAAAGTATAAGACAGACAAATAAACTTTATCTAGTGCAGAAATTCACTAGTAGATTTCCAATCCACATGATAGGAAACTCCATTTGTCAAGTTTTATATGAGGTTCAAGAAGATTCACAGTTGTCTGAAAAATCTGGTAAAACCTTCCTCCCTTTTCCAACTATATGTCCATGTGAGGACAGATTTTTGTCATATTCTTCAAACAAAACAACATATCAAAACTGACTAAATGCGGAAGCAGATGTGAAAGTCCAGCTGTCTTCTGTTAAGCCAGACATTATAGAGATTTGCAAAAATGTAAAACAATACATTTTTCTAAATTTGGAAAAATAGTTATTATCATTAAACTATGTTACTTATGCTAACATGTAATAGACATCACTGCTATTTTTAATGCGTTTATAAAGACATGTGTTTATTTTAAATGGAGAGTCAAAAGGTGAAGATCACCATATCTTCAGACCCTCCCTATGAAGGTCAGGATATAGAATTAAGACAAAAGTATGAGAGGAACAGATTCATGAATTGAATGGAGGCTGTTCTGGGTTACATGTAAATAGCAGAGGTGTTCTTTGGACAGACCTTGGTGTCTGCTAAGAGGTAAATACCAAGATCTCTTTGTCTCTGTTCCTGAACTGCATGGTGCCAGTAGACAGTACGCTGGGTCAATGGAATAGGGCATATTTTCCCCCTAAAATTTACAGTCCAAAGGATTTACTAACGTTGGTCAGACGTTGACACTGGCTCATTTGAACACTTGACAGGCTGGATTCCAGAAGGTCTAATTAGTAATGTGAGGGAAGCGCCAGGTTTCCTATCAGTAGGTGGCGCCATGTTGGTTCACGCTCTGAAATCCCAACCTGTTGCTCTTACAACAAACCCTTGCCTTGCACGTGGACAGCTGGAAGAGGAATAATACAAGTGTGTCAGGGCAATAAGGAAGTTATTATTCCTTTTGCTGACTTCAACACCAAGCATTAACCACTGATTTTTACATGGGGTGGGGGGGAATACCTCACTTCAGTTCCCTATCTTGAATTTAACTCACTCTGCAGCATCAAAGAATCGTACTGTTCACAGCATTGTGTTATTGGATTTGATTTAAATGGGAGACATCCAGAGTAGCATTTGCATTTCCAGCTAATGGCGTTTACTGAGCTGTGCGTTGGAGCCCTGCTAAGCCTACATAGCAGGTAGGGGAGCAAGTTCCCCCCAACAGAACACCCACTCTCTGCCTCTCTCCACCTGTGACAGTGCAGATCAGGAACAATACATAACCTACCCCTGTGTGCCAGGCGCTCTGCTAAGCCCTGAGCTAGAGAGACTATGGAGAGGAGGGTCTCTCGGCCCAGACGTGGCCATTGCAACAGTAAACATTAGACACAGTAAACATTCTTGCACGAGGGACAGGTGTGCAATATCAAAAGTGTGTAGAAAAAAGGGTGACAACCCAGAGGAGTGAGAAATTGTTGAGGGGTTCAGGAAGTCTCTCAGAGAAGCTGACATAGAAGCCAGGTTTTGAAGGATGAAATGGAGTTCCACGGGGACGCGAAAGAGCCCACAGAGGCAGAAGCACCAGCCCCGGCACGGAAGCACAGAAGGGGGGCTGTGGGCCCTTGGAAGAATGTGCCTGTTGCACCCCCAGAGAGATGCAGGGCACAGGAATGGCCACGAGCTCTGCTCTCTGCAACAGCTCCCTGGGGCTCTGGCCCTTGCTTGCAGCCTTCTGTCCCTGCTTCTGGCCCCCAGAGCCCTGGTCGAGGTGACGGGTAGGGACAGACTCGCCTGGTGTTGACCTTCTGGACGCTGGGGCCTGATCCGCGCTACGACCTACAGCCATGAATGAAAACATTCCTCCGTCACCCCTGCTGGGTGGGGCCCGAAAGGTCAGGCCGCCCAGCCTTCCCGCAGGGGCCAGACAGCGGCGAGGGTCTGCAGGCCGTCTGGTGGGGCCGGCGGCCGACTACCGGTGCAGAAGGGGGGCGCCGGGAGACCGGCCTCACGCCTGCTGGAGTCCGAGTTCCAGCCTGCAGACACGCCGAGCCATGAGGGGCAAGGCAGGGGCAGGCAGCTTCTGATTTGCCTTCCTGGAGTGATTTTACTGGTGACAGGGGACTGGACTAGAGGGACCAAGAACAGGCACAGGATAAAACCAGCATGGGGGGCAGATGAGATAGTCCAAGTGAGATAACCAGGAGAGAGAGCCAGGCCCATGCCACTCGCGCGGGTGCCCTCATCAGGACCTCCAAGGAGGCAGGGCAGAGTTGGGGTCCCTTTTACTCATCCTTGTGGTTTTACAGCCCCTTCATCATGGTTTGGATTCTGACATTTGAAGGCTTCCTCCCACTCTGTCATCATCATTATTCCCCTCTCCCTCCCCCTCCTCCCACTCTCCCGCTCCCTTTGCCCCTCTCTGGCACACCCAAGAACATTACGCCTCGCCTCCTACTTCCAGCTCAAACCTCCCCGGTGGCAGAAAATGGAAAACGAAAACAGGTCTAAACTATAAAAACTAAGTGGAGAATAATCAGCACACGTCTGGAAGGAGCAGGCATATCCCTGCTGGGAGCTCCGGGAGGACCAGCCCGACAGCCGGAAGAGTACAGGCCTTGCTCCCGAAAACAGAACCCCCAGGGCAAGGACACCCACCCAATGCTCGGTCTTTCCCCAGTCTGGAAATTCTGGGGTGCTCTACAAACACGAAAAACAATATTGTCAAGAATTCCATCACCTCGGAGCCGGAAGGAGGAAACCACAGCCCTCCCCAATGACCCGGCCGGATTTACAGCGGAATCGAGACCCACCCCACGGTACAGCACCCCTGCACCCCATCCTGGCTGGCCTTGTGACCATCAGCCACCTTCAACTTGCCAGGAACTCTCTGCGGTGACTCTTCCAGGTCACAGCGGCCTGTTTACCGACATCTAGAATTCCCAGGCACTTTTAGGACAAGGGACTCGGGATGTGTCCAAGTGCAGCAAAGTCTTCTCTAAGAGAAGCCATTCCCCAGGTCTATTTATGTCGGTGTAAACACTTGCCAGGGCAACAAGGCATGTGCGCATGTGCCAGTCCTGCTGGTCCTCAGGTTGCTGCAAAAGGCAACTGGAAAGTCACATGTCATAACAGTGGAAAGTACATACGCAACTATTCTTAGCCCTGGAATGTATACACTGTCTCCCTGCCCAGCAGTTCTTTCACAAAGCTCTAGAAAACTGTGAAAGTGCCTTCAGCATAAACAAATCCAGAACTCTCCCAGGACAAATCTGTTGCCAGCTGAAGGAAAGGACGGGGTTTATGGTTTCACTCAGAGCTAGAGGTGGAAACTCTCTGTGGGGCGCAGCTGGAAAGGCACTGGGGGATGTCGCGGCAGCAAACAAGGTAAATACCCCTAACGCTTCATTCCTCTGCAGGGACACTGCCAGCTGTCTTCCAGTCAGCCACATCCAGGGTTCTGTTTGCTCTCTGCTTTCTAATTATCCCATCTCTAAACAAAAGCCAAAAGCCTCCATGAAGTCATGTTAAAAAAGAAAACATTGCAGAGGTCCTTTTTCACCCCTCCTTTCTGTCTAGCTACCAGAGGGTCACGCCCCCAGAATGACATCCCTGGGGAATGACTAACACCCAGAAAGATGCGTTTCCTAAATAACAGATAAGCTGAGAAGCTGGAGAAAAAGCTCACAGATTTCTGTTGGGCAACGCATAGACTCTATTCTGGAGTCAGGCTAACATGCCAGCCCCTGACAACCAATTAATGTCCAACAACCTTGACTTTTGTGTGTCTGTTTCTCAGTTTATGTGAAGATGCTATTTGCGTGTTACCTTTGAGAATAACCAAAGCCAAAAGAGAGTGTCAGCTTTGACGTCTGGGACATAGGTGCATCCCTTCCCTACCTTCACTGAGCCTATTCTTGGTGACGCCCAGCAGCCCCGGGGTGAGAGGACATCGAGACTCTTCAGTCTTGGGGCCGCCATAGCTAAGCCCAGGGGCTCCCGCTGGCAGCCTTCCCCTCTTCAGAGAATGGAGCAGGACTCACCAGATGGGCTACTCTTCAAAGACTGTGACTTCTCCTCTGACCTGCTGAGGCAGCTCAACGGTTTAAGACAAAATGGGGTCCTGACTGATGTGAGCATCTGCGTGGGAGCCTGGGAGGTCCCCTGCCACCGAAATGTGCTGGCCTCCAGCAGCCCCTACTTCCGGGCCATGTTCTGCAGCAACTTCCGGGAGCGCAGTGAGGCCAAAGTCCAGCTGAAAGGCATCGACCCTGAGACCCTGGACCAGATGGTCCTGTATGTGTACACCGGGGAGGCGCACATCACAGCCCAGAACGTTCTGCCCCTGATGGAGGCAGCCTCCATGCTCCAGTACCCCAAGCTGTTTGAGGCCTGCTCCTCGTACCTCCAGGGCCAACTGGCTCCCAGCAACTGCCTGGGCATGATCCGACTCTCTGAACTCTTGAGCTGTGAGTCTCTCAAGAAGAAAGCCAGGCACGTGGCCCTGACGTATTTTCCAGAGGTGGCCGCATCGGCCGACCTGAAGGAGCTCTGCGCCTTGGAATTGAGGGACTACCTCGGAGATGACGGGCTGTGCGGGGAGGAGGAGAAGGTGTTTGAGGCCCTCATGGTGTGGATCAGGCATGACCCCCAGGCCCGGAGACGACACGTGCAGGAACTGTTCGAGCAGGTGCGACTCCAGTACATCCACCCCGCCTTCTTCCACCACTTCATCGCCAATGATGCCCTCCTCCAGTCCTCACCTTCGTGCCAGACCATCGTGGAGACAGCCAAGAGGCAAATGTTTTCCTTGTACGGCAGTACCAGTGCCCTAGACCTCCACCCTCCACTGCATGCCCCCCCAAGGAATTCTTACCAAGATTTCCTAATCCTCTTGGGTGGAAGGAAGGACAACCAGCAGACCACCAGGGATGTTCTCATCTACAGCGGGCAGACCGGGCAATGGAAGAGCCTCACCAAACTCCCCGTCCGGCTGTACAAGGCTGCAGCAGTCGCCTTGCACCGTAGCGTCTACGTGCTGGGGGGCATGGCTGTGGGCACCGGGAAGAGCGTGCCAAGTCGCAGCGTCTACATCTTCTCCCTGAAACTCAATCAGTGGAGTCTGGTGCAGCCCATGCTGGAGGCCCGCTACTCCCACAGAAGCATCGCCCATAAGAACTACATCTTCTCCATCGGGGGCATTGGGGAAGGGCAGGAGGTCATGGGCTCCGTGGAGAGGTACGACAGTGTCTGCAACACCTGGGAGAGTATGACCAGCATGCCAGTGGGGGTTCTCCACCCCGCAGTTGCCGTGAAAGACCAAAGACTCTACCTCTTTGGGGGAGAGGACATCATGCAGAACCCTGTACGCCTTATTCAGGTAAACAGCTGGTCTGCCCCATCATGTAACTGCATGAGTGTGTGCATGCATGTGTGTGCAGATATATGCCCACATGTGCACATTTGCTTATGTGCATGTACATGCACATAGTATGCACAAGCATGTATATACATATAACACATTTATGTGCAGTTACATGTGAGCCCGTGTGCCTATACATACAGGCACATCCATGTAATATGTGATGCATGTATACATACTTAGACATGCACACATATACAGATGCAAATACATCTATAATATATGCATACAATATACACATTTGTGTGTATGTATATGCAAAATATACACATATACATGCATACACACATGCATGCATATACACAGGTACATCTGTGTGTATAAAAACATTAATACATGCACACACGTCTATACACATGCACTATGTTATACATGCACACATACAAACATGCATTGTGCCTATACACACAAACCTATACATGCATGCATGCATGCATGCACACTCCCATACACATTATCACATGTGCTTACATGTTCGTGTGTGTGCACGTATACACATGGGCATGTACATGCAAACACATACAGGCATGGATGCATACATACAATATACATATATATTTTTCATTTGCAGGAGAAAGCAAAAGGAGAGAAGGAAGAAAGGAAGGAGGGAAGGAGGGATCATTTTAGCTAGATTTTATCCATTAATGAATTCTATTTTGTGTAAGGCTAATACATACAAAGGTACATCAAATACAATCCTGTCCACAAAGACTTTCTCTTTATTTATGGGCAAAAAAGTATATGTAAAAGTTCAAGCCTCTACACACGTATTGTCAGACAGTGAGATCCCATAGGAATTTGGCAGGTATTTCTTCCTACAGCACCAAGGCCTTAAAGAGGATTGTCCAACATTGGTCCACAGTCTGTTACCAAAGCGCCTGGAATCCAACTTCAAAGCTACTGAATCGAATCTTGTTGTATGGGGTCCTGACATTACAGTTTCATAGAGTCTCCCAGAGATTCTAAGGCACAGCCACGTTGGGGAACCCCTGCCTTCAAAGATAAGTAGATGCTAATTTTAAGAAGCTCTCTGATAAATGTAATTAATAAAGACCAAAATTTCAGAATAGTGTTTACCAACCTTACTCAAGTTCTAACCTCTACAGTTTGCCTAATGATATGAAAACTTGACAGCGAGCCTATCTTAAAGATAACGTAGGAAGCCCCTGAGATTTGCTTCGATCAGCAAGTTGCACAAAACAATTGTAATTCAGATCATGAAGAGAAGGGTGTCTGGATAGCATGGGGGTGCCCAAAAACCTGTCTAGAGGGAACCAGAAAACTCTGGAGGGAACTAGGTGAAGTTGATTGGAACTGACTCGAGCAGAGAGGCAGGAGAAGAGCAACAGGAGGGGATGAAGACGAAAGAGAAGGGAGGATCACGGGGTGGTGGGAGGGTCTGGCGTGGGCAGAGAAGGGCAGAGATGGGTGAGAAGCTTCTCTGAGTCCACAAATCTGCCACCTAGAGCGGGAGCCAGCGTCATTAGTGAGGAAGGGGGGCGTTCCTCGGTAAGGTACCAGCAGGCCAAAGGCCTTGAAGCAGAGAGGGGTACAGGCCACGACCTAGAGGAACTGGAGGCCCAAAAGAGCACGTGTCTGCTACACGGGAGAGGGGGAGAGCGGGAGCACGCCACGGAGCTCCAGCGCCGGGGAGCGCTAGCCCCCTGCAGCCATCGGCCCCTTGTCAAGCCACCCCGAGCAACCCCCTCCACCTACACTGCTGCCCCCGAGCCCTCTTGCAGAAATTCTGGAACATGCTTGTGAGATGGGTGTTTTGGAGATGAGACTGATCTGGCAGAGCTTTTGAGGCCTTATAAAGGAATGAGCCTAAAAGTCACAGGATGTCATTAAAAGGTTTAATCAGAGTGGGTGAAGTATCCAAACGAGCGGTTTTAGGACATCCAGACACCTTGTGGAGAAGGGATCGGAGAGGGCCTTTATGAAGGAGGTTGGAGGGCTGGGGGGAGGGGTGTGGGGTAGGGAGCTAAATTGGGGGTGGTGGATATGGAGAAAAGGGATGAACTCTGATGTAATTCTCTTCTCGTGCTTCTCTTCTCCAGCCCATATTTTCAGCTGCTCCTGGCCTTCTAGACAGATTCCGAGTCTGTTCCAAATCCCACTCACCCACCTGAGCCCAGAAAGGCCTGTTCGGCTCCCTTCCATGGTCTGGTCACAAGACGCAGATGTCAGGAAGCACTTTTCCAAGGAAAGCTAGAGCCCCTCCTTCTTTTTAAACTAATTTTCAAAATAAAGTCAACAAATGTGCAGATGATTCCACTGTGCAAAATTGCCAGTGACACCTTAAGAGTAAATACAAAGCTCAAGACAGCTCTTCAGCTAGCCTATCAAGAAATGCACAGCACAATCCACAACACCCTGGCAAAACCAAAAAATACATAAATACTAACATGTGAGTGAGCCTTTTCCACTGCAGCGGTGAAAAGGAGAAAAGGGGAAAAGTTCCTGCTTGGAAGCTTTTCTCATCCTCCTAGCATTAGCTTCAAAATGGGGATTTTAGTCCCTCAGAGTTTATGAGGAACGCTCGCAGTCACTGTAGGGGGTACGTTGGATTTTCAGACCTAGGCTCAGATTTCCTTCATCTTCCTGAGTGTGTTGTTTCAAGAACTGTACTGCAGTGAGATTACGGTGTAAGGTGTGTAGGTCACGTTCCACCTGTTTCTGGAAGGCCCTGAGCAGTTTTACCATCACAGAGGATCACTTCCTCCACTGCTCAGGGACCAGCCTTCGTTATCTTTGCTTCAGCCTCTCTGTGGGGGTTATGGCGATGTTGGCGCGATTGTTGAATCTGTTTGTGAAACCATAGCCATGGCTGATAGAAAACAGAAGGCAGGAGGCAGTCACTCAGGGAAAACGCAGCCTTTTCCTTCCAGGATCCCACTTTGCCCGGAGTATCACCTGGGCACTTTCAGGTGAAGCCATGAAGCTGGACGGCCACGTGAGTGTCCCCGTCTCCAGAACTTGGCCGCCTCTGTGCATCAGTGTCAGAGGACTAAGACCTCAGGAGGTCTCCAGTCTCAAAGCCTCCATCAAGAACAACCCCACCTCCAGGCGGCCAGCAGAACCCTGGTCGTGATGGTTAAAAGCATGGACTCTGGGCTCAATCACCTCAGCTCTTCCACTCACTCTAGCTGTGTGACTGTGGGCATGTCCCTTAACTTCTCGGAACCTCAGTGATCTAATGTGAAAAATGGAGGAAGTCATAGTACCTATTTTATGTGATGGCTATAAAGATCAAAGTTAGCTAGATGATCAAAATTAAGTCTTTGGTAATGCTGGCAAGTATAATTTATAGGGAGTTTCCAGTAAAGAATGCTACACTGCTTTTTCTGTCAACAAATGCTTTTGTTCCTTTTTGTCTTGTGGGAGGTCCATCCTATAGCTCTTGTGCTAACTTTTTTCCAGTAATAAACTAATTTATATTTGCTATGCCAAGTTCCAGCTGAGGAGGTGATAATGGGAGACCATGTCTGGGAATCACAACTTGCTGCTCTGTTCTGAGCCTGGCAAAGGGCCCTACCCTTACTTCCTCCATCTTTTTTCCTTTTCTCGAGCTTCCTTTTTTCTAGGATTCTAAGGACCTTCAGGATTAAACTATTCAAAACCCATCCTCATTTAGCCCCCCAAATAAATCCTTGGCTCTAGGACCCTTCTGGATACACTGAAACATTCAGCATTTTAAACATGACTCACAAATAGAAATGATGGGAAATCATAGGTTTTATGTGGCTTCCAATGCATAACTTCTTGGTCCTTCTATGGAAACAGTGATGATCTCATTGGGTCACAGAAAGATCGATTTCTAGTGAAAGTCTTCTTTCTATCATTTAATTTTGTTTGTTGATAGTAAACTGGTAAAAAAAAGAAATCACTCCTATCCTACCCTCCCCATTACTATTTCTATCTTTTGAAAAAAATACATCATGTTATAAGGTGGTGTCATGATTATATTTCCCTGCCAGGTTTATCACATTTCCAGAAACACGTGGTTCAAAATGGAGACGAGAATGATCAAGAATGTGTGTGCCCCCGCCGTGGTGCTCGGGGAGCGCATTGTCATCGTGGGAGGTGAGTTGGAACAGGGATCGCTGGGCTGGACACAAACTTGGCATCTCCCATGGAAAAAGGGTCACGCATAGTCAGATGTTGTTCTACGAGACGGTCTTTTTAAAAGCACACGCATCCATCCACAGGGGTGAGGATGACTTGACAATTTCTTTTCTCATCCAGAAGTTTCTCCTTGTCCTTATCTGTTCATCAAGAATGAAATAATACCTATCTCACAGAGTTTTGTTAATGAAACGTGCTCCTTCTCTAAAGCATCCAGCCCCATCCCAAGCACACGGCAAATACCTGAAAGCTGTCTGCTGTTATCCATAACATCAGTGAGCAGTGGGTCATTTCTCTGTCGTGGCAGTAAAGTGTCCCGGTTAACGGGGCTGGTTTTGAGGTCAGGTAGATGTGGGTTCAAACCCTGATTATGCCACTAACTGGCTACGTGGCCCGGACAAGTCATTAATCTCTCGGGGCCTCAGTTGGGTCATCTGTAAAATGGAGCTCCTGTAAGTGCCCACCAGGTCTGGCTGTTGCGGGAGCCACGTCTGAGTCCCGGTCACTCCTTCCTTAGATTGTCACAGATGAAAAAGCCAGTGGGCCTGGGAAGTCGCTGGGTGCAGTAGGCTGCTCCCAAGGTCAAGGTATGTGACCTTGACCTGGAGTTCAGGATGCAGCACCCAGGATCAGACAGAGCATGGTTCTCACCCTCACTCTGCCACAGGCTGGGCCCGGGCACCCCGACGGCTGACCTCCAGGCCTGTGGGCACCCTGACCTTCCCGACATGCCACTGGTTTTCAGGCTACACCCGGCGGATTCTTGCTTATGACCCTCAGTCCAACAAGTTTGTCAAGTGCGCGGACATGAAAGAGCGGAGGATGCACCACGGGGCGGCGGTGATGGGCAACAAGCTGTACGTGACGGGCGGCCGGCGGCTGACCACCAACTGCACCATCGAGGACTCGGCCGCCTTTGACTGCTACGACCCCCAGACGGACACCTGGAGCTCCCAGGGGCAGCTGCCCCACCAGCTCTTTGACCACGCCTGCCTCAGTGTCCAGTGCATACCCCACGCTAGCCCCTGCCCCTGAGGGCCACAGAAACCGCTGTCCCAGGCAAGACGCTCTGCTGCAATGACAGAAACCCAACTCCAGAGAGCTTACCCAGAAAAGGATGAGGGGGCACTCACGGGACTGAAAGTCCCTGAGCCTGCAGGCCAGGGGACCGGGAAACAGGCATGCTGCTGGCAGAACAGTGTGTGTGTGTGTGTGTGTGTGTGTGTGTGTGTGTGTGTGTGTGTGTCCGGGAAACAGGCATGCTATTGGCAGAATGGGTGTGGGTGTGTGTGTGTGTGTGTCCAGAAACAGTCATGTTATTGGCAGAATGGTGTGTGTGTGTGTGTGCGCGCGCGCGTGTATGTGCGCACACATGCACATATACCCTCTGTCTCTCCTTCCTGCCCTCCCAACCCTCCCTGTGTATGTCTCTTCAGTCTTCTCTCTGTCTGTCTTTCTGTTTTCCTCTCCCACCGCTCCTTTTCCCTTTCTCCCTCACCTGTCTCCTCTCTCCCTCCTTCCCTCTCTCTCTCCTCCCCTGCCTCCCGCCCCTCCTCCCCCCGCCCCCCTCCCCTTTTTCCTCCCCACTGCACCTCTCTCTCCTTCTCTACCTCATCTCTATTAGGTTTCGTCCTACAAAAGAGCGTCTTTATCCACAGTGTGAGGACAATGACAACTGATAAGCCCAGGCTCACATTCCCCAGTGTTGCATCTGCAGGGGAGAACGCCACCATTATCCCCATGGTGACCGTAAATAAGGGGTGCTGACTGGCCCTTTGAATGCCACACCTACCTCCTGGGTCAGTCACTGTTTCCACGGCTTGTGCTACTGGCTAGTCATGGACCATGGCCCTGCAGGCAGAGGGGCGCTAACAACGGCCGTTAACAGCCTCCCTCAGATGCACATAATGGGACAGAGGCATCACTCAAAGGAAGAAGTACTGGCTGACAAAAACCACACCTGCCCAGAACACCAGGAGAACCCAGAATGGGAGACCAAAAGCGTCCCGAAGCACCTGGTCAAGGGGGCAAGGTGAGGAATCGGCCATGACTGTGCTCCCCAATCTGTGGATGGAGAACACCGAAGTCCAGAAACAGGAGCATTTCGTTAACTCGTGTGTGCGAAACTACCTGCGCTGCCAGAATAAAGCTTGTTTCTGGTGCCAAGTGTTGTTTTTCTCCAGCCTCTGGGGAGCTATAAACCTACAGAATTAAACAGGATTTTCATTTCGGTAAATGTTATGAGAATTGCTCTTCTGAGGAAAGCCAATAAATTCCCTCAGAGACTGCAGCAATTATTGCCCCCCCCCCATAGTCCTCTTCATCCCCATGAGCCTCCCACCCTGGCTCGGTTCCGAGCTCAGGAATAAGCAGAAGCAGGTGCATGTTACAACCACCTGGGAAGATTTTTGGAAATAGGGCTGAACCTCATTTGAGACAGATGAAGGCAGGTCCCCAGAGGCAGGTCCCAGAGCACTGTCTCTGCAAAGCCTCCCAAAGACACAGCAATGCACAAAGCCAGAACCACAGCCCTGCTCCGCTGTGGCCCGATGACTGTCAGGTACCCGTCCCATTCCCTCCCCACCTGGCAACCCTGTCCAGCCCAGCAGAATGGGCCAAGTCCTCTCCCCATCATGGAAGCATCTGGAATGAGTCTTGCTCGCCAGAGTGCCCCCAGACAGAAACCTTCCTCCCCACACAGGTCTCTAGCTCCATGCTCTGGACTTTCTTTTCTTCCTAGTTTGTATCTCTTTGTGCTTCAGTTCCAGCTACTGGGGTCTGAAGCTCTGCCCTGCTCCCCAGCCCCTCGACTGTGGTCAGACACCCTGACCGCACAGCCAGCTCATATGGCCTGGATGGCCTAGATGTTGGCCCCTTAGCTGTTGGCTAGCTCTGACCCCACCTATTCCCTCTGAGGCTTTCTGTCCAGGCTCTGGGTCCCACCTCTCCCTGAGATGGTAACAATGGCACCTACAGCACCGAAACTGGAAGTCAATTTTCACTTCCTGCTGCGTGTGACTGGGCCACCGCAGACCAGCAGCTGACCCTCCCACCATCTTGAAATGGCTTTCTCACCCCACTTCCGGGACACCCCTCTCTCTTGCTTCCCTTTCTAACCCCTGAAGTTCATTATTATTGTTATTAATTTTTAAATGCAATTCATTCCTTCATTCCTGGCTCCTCTTGTTCCTATTAAATAGTGGGCCTATTGAATTGGTCCTTTGTTGTCCTTCCTTACCCTCTAGGTAAGCGAATGCATCCAGTACAAGACTTTAAACACTGCCCAGACACTGATGATTTCCAGTTTTTTCTAATTCCAGACTCCAGCTTGTCCTATATTGCCACTCCCATGTTAAGCAACTATCTCCAACTAGACATGATTAAGAAAGCCACTCTGCCCTCATCAAGCCAGTGTCCCTTGTGGACCCCCCATCCTGGCAAAGGGCAATACCTGTCTCCCAGGTTCTTAGACCCAAAATCTCCAACACTGCTTTTCACTCTCCTCTTTCTTTCTTTCAAAGCCCCCCTCCACCTGTTTCAAATAATCCCCAGCACCCAACCATGTCTTTCTACCCACAGCTCCAATACCAGTCCAAGGCACCACCTTACTTTACCTGAACTACTACAGCTGTTTCTTCTCTGAGCTCACTGCTTCTATTTTTGGCCCCTAAATTGTTTCTCAACACCGCAGCCTGTGTCATTTTTTACAGACATAAAGGCAAGTCAAATAGGTCATTCTGTTTAAAACCCTCCATTTTGAACCTCTCCAGCAATGCCTGCAATATAAAAAAGATACCAAGGTCACCCTCTACCCTGACCTGCTCCCTGCGCCCCCAGCTGATATCTTCCTCCCCATTTAGCTCCCTAGGTCCATGTTCTGGACTTTTCCTTTATCCTATCCCCTTACCTACTGCTCTCCTCTCTTCCCCACCCCCCCCCCCCGCGCCCCTGCTTCCTCGCCCTCACTCAGCGCTAACCACACTGGCCTCCAGCCTCGCATGTTCCAAGCAAGTCTCCACTTTCTGATTTCACATGCACTCCATCCTCCACCTGAAAACACCCCTGGATATCACATGTACGTGTTCACTCCCTTGCCTCCCTCAGGCCTCTGCTAAGATGTCTTCCCTGACAGCCGCCCTTTTCCCATCCATCAACAGGTCCCATCAGCAACACCCCTGAAATAGACCGCAAGCCCCTCCAGTCCCCCTGTCTTCACTGCTGACCATCCAGGGACAAAACATCCCCGCACCCCCGCCCGTCTCCGGATGGACCCGCTGCGTCCTCTCCGCTGGGTCTCTCCTCAGTCACACCAGGGAGGCCAGAAAACACAGGCCTGGTCTTGTTACCCGCCTTTTTAAAACGATACTAGGGTTCCCGAGAGACCTTTGCATAAAGGGCCCCAACCTTTAGCCTCTAGGCCCTCCTAGGCCCTTCTACATCTGGGCGGGGCCTGTCTGGCCTCCTCTTTGGCCTCTTCCTCACCCCCAGGGCTGCTGTGCTCCAGAGACCTTCTGTTTTCCCCACCGCCCCTCAAGGCCTCTGCCTGACAACTGTCTCTCCCACCTCTTTACCTGCCAAGTTCACATCTCTCTCGCTTCCCCATGGGCCTCACCGGTGTAACATCTAGAGCGCTACTACCGCACACTCCAGACACAGCTGCCACACCCACCCGCTCATGGACAATTGGCTCAAGAAGATGGGGACTCTCCCTCTGTGGAACACTATTCGGCTGAAAGGAAAGACAAAATGCTGCCATTTACAGCAGAGTGGAAGGCATTTTGGGGAAAGATGCGCAGTAAAGCAAGTCAGAGGCACAAAGGTATGTGCTGGATGTACATAGTGGACAATTTGACAAAGCAAAATACAGAAGTAGCAGGCACTGATAGATGAAGTAAAGTTTCTGAGGTTAAGTGGGGCGGGGGGAGAAAAGGACAAGGGGATCCAGTGGGGTGGTGTTGGGAAATAGATAAATACGTACATACAAAACCAAGAAATACATGATTGAGAGAGAAAGAGAAAGATAATTGCATCAAGGAGGACTTCCAGGCACCTGTTGCCCAGTCTATTTAATTGTCCCCTATATGTTCCCTTGAGAAGCTCACTTTTTTTTAAAAATCTTTTTTTTTAAAGATTTATTTATTTATACATACAAGCTGGGGTACAGGCCAGAGGCATGGGGCGGCGAGAGGGCTCACCAGAGACAGAGTGGGGAGCAGAACAGGCAGATCAGAAATACACTGCTGAGGGGAGCAGCGGGCATGGCAGGAGAGGTCTGCCGCACCATGTGGGATTCTCCCTGGCCGGGCGTTGAACTCGCGTCGCTGCTCTCGACAGCTCCACAGTGCAGGGCTCAACCACTGCGCCTCCAGGGAGGCCCGAGATGCTCATTTATTTATAATTAGCGATGACTGTCTAGGCTCCTCTGTCCTGTTCTCTGCAGGCCCAGGCTGGGCTCTGTGTCGGCCACCTGTATTGTTGAACTGCTACACATATGTAGTGAGCGGAATAAAGAAGTAGTAAGTGAGTAGCTGCCAAACCTTCAAAGACTCTGGGTCTCCATCTCAAAGTCAGTGGACAAGCACTGGTTTCAGCACCCCGATCCTCTGCTGAGGGGGCAGGCTTCCCGTCCCACCTTCCCTCCCCTTTCCCGCCTGCACCCAGTCCGGGTGGAGGAAGAAGTGGCCTGGTCTGCCTGGTTGAGGGGCTGTGTCTCCAGGGCCCTCTTGGCCTGGCATTAGAAGCAGGAGTCTTGCCACTTCCAAGCTCCTTCCATGACCTCCCACGGTCCTTCTGCTAGAGCCTGGCTAATGCCTTGGCTTTAATGACAAAGGCTTTTTCCCTTTGTCTCAGACCAATATTTAATAAGTTGCCAGTGTCTGTGGCTACCAGAGCTTACCCAAGTCCCCCTGGGCTACCATGTAAATTACCCCCTGGGGGTTATAAAGAAAGATGGCGCCAGGGCCAAGCACACATGGACACCTGTGGCAGGACACCCTGGGGCAGGCACCTCATACACCTGGTGGAGCCCCAGGGCCATACGGGGTTACCGAATGACCCCCAGGATGTGAGGGTCTGTGGGGTTCATCTCAGTCCCAGAAAGAAGAGAGAGAGGACTTCGGCAAAAGGGTTCCTTGTTCTCTGACCCTGTAGAGAATCAGAGTCCAGTGCTGAGGTCAAAATATATTTAGCCAATACGGTTAAACTGAAACATTTGAAGTAAAGCTATGTCAAACGGCCCAGACAAATCATCTCAATAGGCAACAAGGAAAGGGTAAAAGAAACCGAGAGAGCCAAGTAAGAAAACACTAACAAAAATACCAACCCCCTGTCCCAACAGACACCACCAGGGAGCAGGCACAGAGGAGGGAAGAAACTGTAGTGGGGGATCAGGGAGTGGGGCCCCGGAGGGGCTGCTAGAAGACCCCTTAGCACCAGCCCGCCAGCAAGCAGGTGTCTCAGAAAAAGGCCGGCTGTGCTCAGGCCAGCAACAGGTCATTCGTTTGCCAGGACGTGGCCAGCAGATACTGCAGGGACCGTCACACACATCACCAGCGGAAGAGAGTTGCTGGCATCCTGCACCCAACTCTCCCCAAAAGTGATGGCCCTCCACTCTCCCCTCTGCATGGTCCCTCCCTGCCTACAGCCCTGCCTCATCTCCATCCTCTCTCTCTCTGGTCAACAACAGAATCCACTTCTTAAAAAAAAAGTCCCCAGTAGACTAAATTCACCTTCACCACCCATCACACAAAACTGTGATGTCCCAGAAGCCAAGGGCTATGACTGGTTTTACAATAGCACTTTGTCCGTCTCAGCTTTGTCCCCTTCCAACATGCCATGCCTGGCCATGCCTCTGGGCCTTTGCACATGCTATTCCCTCTGCTGTGATGCTTTTCGCTCCCTGCCTGGTGAACTCATGCTCAACCTTCACATCTAACCATTCCGCCCACCTCTTCCCTCCCTCCCTTTGCCCCAGCTCCTTTCACACTGCAACACCATGATACTGGTGGAACGGAACTGAAGGGGAGGTCCTCCTGGGGGCAAAGACAGAGTCTTGGTGCCCGTGAATCCCAAGGCCAAGTCCAGTCGGTGCCGGGCACATAGACGATGCTCATGGGTGTGCAGAATGAATGAGGGGATGCCCCCGTGAATGGGCCCTTAAACCCCATTGTTATGTCCAAGCTGCTCTGGGTGGAAACAAGGGAATCGTTTTCAGATAAACATGTTAAATTGGGCAGGAACTTAGATGGCATCTCAGCCTGGAAGATGATTACTGCAGCTCTCTCTGAGAACAGTGTAGCATCTAGACCAGAGCAGGATAAAGGTCCAGGGGAGGAATGACACTGCTCTCCACCCCGCAGCCCTGCTGATCAGGAATGTGACCCGGAGCCCCAGAACTCAGCCAGCGCTCTGCCTTCTTAGGGCATCATTCAGAGAATTCCCCCCTCCAGTCATCCGGACGTGGAAGGCATTAAATCCTTTTTCCAGCCTCAGGGACCCCAATTACCTGTCCTCCCCAACAAGCACCCATCAGCAGAAGCAACAGATTGCATCAATACTAGAAAGAACACAGCTGGGGAGCAGAAGACACCGAGGCTTGAATTTGGGTTCTGCCACCTACTGGCCCTATCACTTCTGACAAGTCACTTCACCTCCTGAGCCTCAGTTTCCACATCTGGAAAATGGGAGGATTTTCACCCGCCTGAAGGATTATTTTGAGAACAAGAGAGATGATGGGGGTCGAACTCATTCCGCAGTGGCGATAGCTTGATAATGCTGAGACTTAACCCCTGCACCACCAGGGAGGTCCCTAAATGCTCACTTTTATAGAGAACAGCAACTGACCTGGAAGATCCTCCTTCATTCCAACTGCCGTGGCTTCCCCCACCCCCACCAACCACGGTTCCCTGCAGCTTGCTAACAGAGCCATCTCTGAGCACCGCCTCCTCGTCGTGGCGCATTCATCCCCACGCTCTGACAGTCATGCGTTCAGCACACATGGGCCAGCAGCCCCACGTGCCAGGCAAGGCAGGAAACATGAGGGTCACTGAATGAGCAGTCACAGCCCTCGCAGCCGGTGGCGCGGCCCCACAGTGACGGGCTTACAAGGGAGTGAGTGGCAAGATTCTGCACCCTGGACACTGAGATTCAGGCTCCTGGACCCAAGATTCAGGATGCTGCTCAGATACTTAGATACTACAGTGAATAATTTGCTGCAATAAATGGCCATAAATCTGGTGTTTAAGGCAACAGAAATGTGTTCTCTTATAATCTGGAGGCAGAAGTCAAAAATCCAGGTGTCAGCAGGACTGAGCTGCCTCTGAGTCTCCCAGAAAGGATGCTTCCCCATCTCCTCCAGTTTCTAGTGACTTCTAGAAAACTCCGCCATTCTGTGGTTTGTGGCTCCATGGCCCAACCTCTGCCTCCACCCCCATACAGAGCTCGTGTCTGTGTGTGCTTTTCTGTCTGTTCCTGGATGTAGACTCCACCCCACTCCAGTATGAACTCACCTTACCTTAATTATATCTTACCTTAATTATATCTGCAAAGACCCTATATCCAAATAAGTTCACCTATGGAGGGTTCAGTGGACGTGAATTTGTGGGGCGCTACTGGTCAGCATACACCACTGCACTCATTATCTCCCCAAGAAGGCATCCTTGACAAGCGCTCTCCCAACTCTGCTGCAGGCTGGGCCCCACTCCCCCTCACCTCCCCACGTCAGCAGGGCACTTGTGGCCGGGGACGTGGCTTTCCTCTCCGTAAGCATGAGCCTGGCACGGTGAAGATACACAACGAAACCCTTTCACAGGGACTAGCAAATTTTCTCCTGGACTCCAAATCCAATGTCTACAAGACAGCTTCTAGCAACTTCCCGATAGGCCACAATAGCAAGATTTGCCAAAAGCCAATCAGAAGCAGTTGGGGTCCTCGAGGGGAAGCCCAGGAGCCAGCATAGGAGATTATCACAGAGAACTGATCTGTGAGCAAACTGTCAAAATGTCACCCATGATGCTGTCTTCCAGGGGTTGCCAACATAAACCTTTGGGTGACGTCACGAGAGGTTGATTATAAAGCAGGAATCAACGCAGAGGGTGCTGATAGGGAGGGATCTGCTTTGGAAATGTCAGCTTTCACGCAGCCTTACAGGAATTCCAGGCCCCCGTTCAAATGCCATGTCATTCTCTTCACGCGGAGTATTTGATTTTTGTTTTCCCCTAAAAATATCCACAAGTCTCTCTTCCCCTTCATTTCACTTGTTTGATCAAATTCGAATTCCAGAGCCTGCTGCCCAGCAATCTCCAATAACACCCCCATAATGAGCCAGTGGGCCAGAAAATGGTGCTTTGAGGATACGGTCAAGAATCCGAGGGGTTTGTAAGTTAGGAAGACGCAGGCCTGGAGGTCTGTTTTATTTAAACTCAGGGACTTTCTTTGCAGTTTCTCCCAAAGGCCCATCGGCCCTACCCACATGCAGAGACAAGAGGGCTATTTGAGGCCAACTGCAAAATCCGAAGCTTCTGAAAGGGGCTACAAGGGAAGTGACATGGAGAATCTATGCTCCAGATAAGACCAAGGAGAAAAATAGCAGCATTCATTAGCAGAGCCTCTGAGACATTTCTCCTTTGTGGAGTGTTTGAGAAGAAAACAAAATTAATATATGGGTAATAGATTTATTAGGGTTGCTTATCTGTAGGACAAAACTAAGAATGCTAATGGGTTTGGGGAAGCCAGGATAATTCTGAGATCACCAATGTCTGCTCTCTTGGGTCTAATAATTAGTCCTTAAGAACTGTTTGCTCGATGAGTGCATCAGAGCGTGATGAGGCCGACAGCGCCCATTCATGAAGACCGTGCCTGCAGCCCCTGCCTCAGCTATCACAGAAGCTGCCGGCACCCCTCAGCACCCTTTCCGAGCCCTGGGCCCTAAAGTAGTCCCTCCCCTTTGCTTATTCCTTTCATATCTTTTTTTTAAAGGAAGAGACTCCCCTCTCTTCCCCATTTCTTTTTTTTTTTAAGATTTATTATTTATACATACAGGCTGGGGTGCAGGCCAGAGGTGTGGGGTGGTGAAAAGATTCACCACAGACAGATTGGGGAGCAGAACAGGCGGATCTACTGAAGTACACTGCTGAGGGGAGCAGCGGGTAAGACAGGAGAGGTCTGCTGCGCCATGCGGGAAGCTCCCTGGCCGGGGATCGAACTCGTGCTGCAGTGGCTCCAGGTAGCTTCATAGTGCTGAGACTTAACCTGTTGTGCCACCAGGGAGGCCCTCCTTTCATATCTTTTACCATAACTATTTGCTGCTGTGCTGACTTTATTTAGTTGCTGCCCTACCCAGGTGGAAGATCCATCAGGATGAAGAACCCAGCTGCCTTGGTCATGTGTGTTTCCCTGCAAGCTTTGGTTCTGCTCTTCACGGGCTGTGTGGTTTTGGGGAAATGAACAACCTCTCTGTTCCTCAGTTTTCTCACCTCTAAATTAAAGATTATGATAATACCTGCCTCCTCCTAGAGTTCTTGAGAGAATTAAATGTATTACTACAGTAAATGCTGTCTGTGGGTCAGCTGTCACTCACATTATTGTTACTAAACGATATGCACTGCAAAGAGCTATCTGCAGGCTGTGTGATCTGTGGGTCTCTAAGTGTCTCTGAGCATCAGTGTCCTCATCGGCAAAATGAAGATGATGATGATGATATCACCCTGACGTGCGTCAAACAATGATCTCTCAAAAGATAACTGTGTTTGGGGAAAAAGACCTTTGCAAATGTAGTTATATAAAGAATCTCAGACGAGCTCACCCTGGACTATCTAGGCAGATCCTAAACCCGGTGACCGGCATCCTTAAAGAGAAAGGCCTTGGGGAAGTGGAGATACAGAGGCAGGGCTAAGTGAAGGCCAAGGCAGAGACGGCAGCTACGTAACTCACAAGCTCAAGGCCATCTGCAGCCATCAGAAGCGGGGCAGGCAAGGATGGGTGCTCCCTCCGGAGGGGGCAGATCTGCTAACACCTGGACTTTAACATTTGACCTCCATAACTCCGAGAGAATAAATCTCACAAGTGTGTGGTCATCTCTTATAGCAACTGAGGATGCTAATAGACTCCCTCACAAGATTGCACAGCATTGAGAGAGCACCCGTCATAAAAGTAGCCAGCACTGGGCCTCCCCGGTCGCGCAGCGGTTAAGCATTGCGCTGTGGAGCTGTCGGCAGCGGTGACGCGAGTTCGACGCCCGGCCGGGGAGAGTCCCACATAGCGCGGCAGACCTCTCCTGCCTCGCCCGCTGCTCCCCTCAGCAGTGTATTTCTGATCTGCCTGTTCTGCTCCCCGCTCTGTCTCTGGTGAACCCTCTCGCCGCCCCATACCTCTGGCCTGTACCCCAGCTTGTATGTATAAATAAAATAAATCTTTAAAAAAAAAAAAAAGTAGCCAGCACTCAACCACTCTTAACAGGCCCTTCTCTAGACCATCATTTCCCCACAATCCAATGAGAATGACATTTTAAAGGCATCCATGTCCTTACTCCCTTGTGCTGACTCCTCCTCAAGGGAGACTGGGCTGTGTTAATTCCTCACCTCTCCCTCCTTCCTGTCCCCACCCCAGGGACCCATGGTGGAGAATGCCCCAGTTTGCAGAACTTCACCTCTCTGTGTCCATCACAGAGGTGTCCTCATCCACACCTTGTCCCCCTCCACACCTCCCCACGGAGGGGATGATGAGAACCCTGACACGTCACCCTCCAGATCTTGCGCCATGAAAGAAGATCCTCACAGCCAGTCCCTCCACCCCACTAGAACATGGTCCCAAATTGTATTTCAGGAATTATGTTCTCCTCCTTCTCAGGGCTTAATGAGGAAGAAGCACTTGCAATGACCATATAAATGTCTAAAGCAAAAATTGTAACCATGGATGGTGAGGGTGATAACAGAGATAGAAGTAAAACGGACAAGGACATTTTAAATGTCAATGACACTTAAAAGTTAAATCTACAACATCATTGTAGGTGACACTGATTGCAGCAAGGATGGGGAGGAGGAGATGGGGATGCTTTGTGGGTGTGTTGGATGGGGATGCAATGATCTCTCGCCCCGACTGCACAATGAGACCCCCTAACTTCTCTGCCTGTCTCCATTCTCCCTTCTGTCATCTAGCTCAGGGTCTGCCTGCCACAGGGAGTCAGGGAGGAGAGGCAATCTAAAGGGGGTGTGGTGCCACAGATGCATTCAGCAATTGAAGATAAATCCAGCCGGGTCTCTTCCTTGTTTAACCCCTTCAATGTTCCCCCACCTGAAGGAATTCAAGCTTTTCTTCCAAACCCATGAGGTCCTTTATGTGTGCAAGAATAAATAGCCTTCACTGGGCCTCCCTGGTGGCGCAACAGGTTAAGCCCAGCACTGTGGAGCTGTCGGTGGCTGCACTGGGAGTTTGATGCCTGGCTGGGGAGATTCCCACATGGTGCAGCAGACCTCTCCTGCCTCGCCCACTGCTCCCCTCCACAGTGTATTTTGGTCAATCTGCCTGTGCTGCTCCCCACTCTGTCTCTGGTGAACCCTCTCACCATCCCACACCTCTGGCCTGCACCCCAGCTTGTATGCAAAAATAAAATAAATCTTAAAAAAAAAAGAAATAGCCTTCACTTAGTTAGGTGACAAATAAAATGGCTGCAGAGGGCCCCCGCAATAGGACCTGGGAGAATGCTATTTTCCTTGCTGCCCCACACTCCCCATTATTTTCCACTGGTCAAAAAGAAAACTCCTGTCTCGGTTATCAGCTATCGCTGTCATTGCAGGACGGAGACTAAACAGATCTCAGAGAAGCAGCCACCAGTTCGTCAATCTCTGGGGACACAGCGACCTGCTTTTCCATGCCAAAGGCACAGGACATTTACCCTAGGAGGGTTCAGTCCCAGCAAGTGTGGTCAAGACCTTAGTTTCTCAAGAAGTTTTCAGGGAAATATTTTTGCCCTCGAAACTGTCTCCTTCTCATCTGGAATGAAGATTTATTTTGTTATTCAGTAACTGAAAATTCATGAAATTTTGTGGTTAGAGCAAAAATGTGTCACACATGATTCCATATGTCCATGCAGTGGGGCTGAGAAAATGACAGTGGAAACCACCATCTCTCCCCGCCAGAGTTTAATGGGTGCCCAAGTACACAGAGCACCCATTTGTTTGTGTGTGTGTGTGTGTGTGTGTATGTGTGTTTGTGTGTGTTTTCAATTACATCATGCTTATTCCCTTCATCAAAAGCATTGTTTTGTTATTTTTTCAAGGTCATTAGATATCTACTCTATAAGTAAATAAAGATAATGGTCAAGGTACTCTGCTTTCTTGGAATCCTTTCAAGACTCAAATTCTCAAATGCAAATGTAATATTTCTGAGTCATGGAGTTAGAAGGACGCTTGGGCAACCAGTTGGTCCAGTCCAGATAAGCAACATGGAGAAATGGAAACAGCTGTGGGCCTTATGAAAAGCATCAGCAATTAAGGACCTGGATTTGAGACTGGGCCCTCTGTGTACTAGGCAAGGACCTTGGGCAGATCACTAAGCTATAATGCCCTTGCCCAAAAAAAAATGGGCACATCTCATCAGACCAACACTCTTGAGAAAATCTTGGTAGTAAATGAGAAAGTGGACCTGTGATAAACATTCGCCACCTTCTTCACTCGATCTCTCTTGACTCAAGGTCCATTTGGCCTGGGGAAGACTAGGTAAACTACTGAATATACTTATATAATCAGCATTCAGATCAAAAAACAGGACATAATAGCAGCCAGAGGGCTCCTTCCCTCCTCCTTCTTGTCATTCACTCTGCAAAGGAAACCACTATCCTGACTTCCAACAACTCAGATTAGTTGTGCTTGTTTGTGAGCTTCACATACATGGAACTGGATAGTTTGACCTCTCCAGCATGGCTGCTTTTGCTCAAATTAAGTTTGTGAAATTCATCCATGTTTTCATGTGAGCTTATGGTTGGTTCACTCTTATTTGCTTATTCAACTACATGACTATAATGCAATTTTTGTGACTGTTTTACTCTTGTTAAACATTTGTGTTGTTTCCCACTTGGGGCTATTATGAACATTCTAGTGCATATATATATATATATATATATATATATATATATACATACATACATACATACATACATAGATATAGATATAGATATAGATATAGATATAGATATAGATATAGATATAGATATAGATATAGATATAGATATAGATATAGATATAGATCTGCACATATAACTAAGGATGGAATTGCAGAGCCAAGGGCTATGCTTACATCCAGCTGTATAGACAGGGCCAATGAGCTTCCCAAACTTGTAGCAATCTCCACTCCCACCATGGTATACAAGAGTTCTAGTTGTTCCACATCCTTAACAACACTTGATGTTGTCTGCCTTAATCATTTTAGTCATCCTGGGGGATGGGGAATGGTATCCTATTGCAGAATGATATTTTTAAAGTGTAAATCAGATTATGTTACTCTGCCAATGGTTTCATTTTGCACTCAGGATAAAACTTAGCTCTTTAACCTGACCTACAAGTCATGGTTACTACCTTTTTCTCTCTGACCACTCTCTCTACTCACTATGTTTCAACTCCATCACGTTCATTTTAGTCTTCAAATATGCCAAGGTCATTCCCAACTCTGGATCATTACTTTTGCTGTTTGTATAACTGTTGTTTGCATACATTTGCATATCCATTCTTCCTCTAGTCCAATGACTACTTTCTTCTTGTTCATTCATACATTCAACAAATATTCTTGAGTGGTTATCAAGTTACTTCTTAAATGTCACCTCCCTTCCTGACCACCACCTAGTATAGGCATGGTGAAATCATCATGCAAATTTTCCACCTAGCCCCTTATCTTACCTTTATTTGTCTAGTAACAAATTTCCACGACCTCCCGTTTCTTCTTTTAAGATTTGTTTTTTTTTTTGCCTTATCACATTAGAATGTAAACTAAGAGAAGAAACAGTGTATTTTTCAGGTCCTAGGACAATACACAGAGTAATCAATAAATACTTGTTGAATGAACGGAGAGTAAAAGGGAAGGAATTTATAATCTTCTCAAAGACAATTGTAGAATATTAGAGCTAATGAACTCCCCTTCCTTTCTTTACCTTTCCCTAATTGTTTGATAAAATGATTTCCAGAAAGGTAAAATGACTTGCCTAAGTGATTTGGTCAGTAGCAAAGATAAGGCTTGAATCCAAGTCCATGATTTCTAGCTCTAGTATACTATTTTGCCTACAAGACAAAGTCTTCTTCCACTTGAAAGAGTCTCTATGACATATGGAATTAAGAACTGATTCAGGGGACTCCCTGGTGGTGCAAGGGGTTGGGTCTCAGCACTATGAAGCTGTCCACAGCCACTGCAGCCTGAGTTCAATCCAGCCAGGGAGCTTCCCACATGGCGCAGCAGACCTCTCCTGCCTCGCCCGCTGCTCCCCTCAGCAGTGTATTTCAGTAGATCCGCCTGTTCTGCTCCCCACTCTGTCTCTGGTGAGTCCTCTCACCACCACCCCACACCTCTGGCCTATAGCCCAGCTCTTGGGTTAAGATAAACAAATAAATCTTTAAAAAACAGAATTGAGTCAGCCTGAATAAATTCACCCTCAAACTAACATGAAGTTGTAGACAACACATCAAGAAGATATGACATGGGAATTGTTTCTGGTTCTCCCAAATTATCCCTGACCTTGGTGCGGAGGAAGAGGATAATAACAAAATGGTAAATGTGTTCTGGGGTGGCTCTTCACCCATCATTTAAAGAGAGGAAACAGCCATCTTGGCAGGCTCCATCTCCCCGGGCTCTGAAGACCCGAGATCTACCAAGGGGTCATGTTCTACCATTGAGGCCCCATCTCGAATGCTGAGTTTGGGTGAGAATCAGGTCGAGCCACAATCAAGCCTCAGGGCCAGTTGCATAATTGGATGTGTAATCAGTACCTTGGAGAACTTCAGCCAAAAGCACTCCTGACACCACTTTGATCTTGCTGAATCATCTCCAGACCCCATGACTGGATGATTCACTGGTATGCTCTGGAGTTATGACTGTCAGGTGCCAGCCCAGAAACGAGAACTAAATTCATACAGGGAGAGAGCCTCTACTTGGAATTATAGGTTTTCGAGTGCTACAACCTACCATTCTTTTGGATTCCCAGAGAACAATGGAAGCCGTACTGGACTCTTGCACATCAATCTGAATCAGTGGGAAAAGATAACAAGGCCAAATAGCCAGGCTATGGTGCTAGTGTTCAGGAAGACATCATCTGTTATGATAAAAACCATGCAAATCCATAATCCCCCACCACAATCCCAAAAATCCAAGAAGCTCTGAAAACCAAGCTAAACCAGACTCTCACTTTCCCTCAAGACTGGACCCAGGAAGGCATGATCCAAGGACCGAGAGCATTCAGAGCTAAAGGGGTCCTGGGGTGGGGGGGTCCCTGCAGAAGCTCTTGGAGTTGAGAGCTGCTGTGGGGCTTCTTGAGCTGAAAACTTGCCCTTAGAACCAAGGAGCTATCCCAGATCGTTCTCTTCATGTATAGATTAGTCAGAGGTGGCTTCTTTCCGGACAAAGAAGGCTGACTGAGATACCACGCCGCTACTCTTTCTTCCATCCAGTGGGATAAAGGATTATTTTATATGATTTTTACGTAAATATAATTGCACAGGTATTTAATATGGGCACATATTAAATATAGGTAGGCATATTTAACATATATTAAAACAACAAATATCTTTTACATCTATTTTAAGTGTAAAATATATAAAGTGCTTCGATCAGGATATAGCACCTAAAGAAACCTTCATTTCAGAATTACTGGGACTGTTACAGATAAATTATGCAGAGTGCTTAGCTCCTGTAGTTCAAACGCCTATGTGATAGTCTCCTATCTCCCTCTCTTCCTCTCTATGCTCTATCTTCCCCGCACCCATTAGTCCATACTTCAAATTATTTTCTCTCTTTTCCCAATTGCCTTTTTACAACCTAGCTGACTTTCCATTTAGCTTACCTCATAACCATATGTGGTTGTACATGAGTGCTTCTCGGTCCTCTAAACAATACCAAGTTCTCAAGAAGTGACTGGCCATGGATTTTAACACCCCAAGCTGACATCTACATAAACTTCAGGGGCCTGTGTTTGAGAGAAATCCCAAAAGTTTTTGCAACTCTCCCCTACCTGAAAGTTATGTTACGGACTCTTTCCACCTAGTTTACTAAACCCAGTCAAGACATAAACCATGTTTGGAAAAGCGGTGATATTTCTGAAAATAGTTTGAGGGCATTTCTAACTATAAATAATTGCAAAGTCAAACAGTTACTGCAGAGAATTCAGAAAATATAAAACAGTGCAACAAAGAAAATTCCTTTAATCCTACCCCCAAGATAACTGCTCTTAACAATTTGGTTTATTTCTTTCCACTTTTACTGCCCCATAATATTTCATCATAAGGCTGTATGGAATCATATTACTAATAACTAATACATAAAATACATATAGAGAAACATTTGCAAAGCATTTAAAAACATTACATTTTCATTTACCACTATAACAATCCTACTAGGTACCGTAGTTATCCATTCCTGCCTGACAAATTACCCTAAAACACCACGGTTTAAAACAACGGTAAACATTTATTATTTGACCCAGTTTCTGTGGGTCAGGGATTTGAGGATGGTTCTGGGTGCGGGTCTCTTAAAAGGTTGCAGTTACCCAGCATGCTTTACCTGAAGGTTTGACTGAAGCTGCAGGATCCTCTGCCAACATGTTTCACTTGCATGGCCGTTGGTAGCACGTGGCAGGTCCCTATGATGTTGCCCTTTCCTTAGGATTGTGGTCCGAGTGGTCTCCCAACATGGCAGCTGGATTCCCTCCAAGAAAGAGCAAGATGGAAGTCAGGCTCAGAAGTCATATCCCATCATTTTCACAACATCCTAGCTGGTTACTCAGGGCAGCCCCTCTCGTGTGGAAGAGGACCACACATAGACACGAATACCAGAAAACAGCATCAAGGGGGCCTCCTGCGAAGGTTGGCTAACACAACTGGGTACATTTTGTTTACATTTTAAAGATGAAAATCTGAGCACCTGGTCCAAGGTTCAGATGCAGAGTAAGAATTGAAGCTGACCAATGCCAGAGTCCACATTTTTATTTATTTTTTAAAAGATTTATTTTATTTATTTATTATTTATTTATACAAGAGCTAGGGTGTAGGCCAGAGGTGGGGGGAGGTGAGAGGATTCACAAGAGGCAGAGTAGGGAGCAGAACAGGTGGACTGACTGAAAAACACTGCTGAGGGGAGCAGTGGGCGAGACAGGAGAGGTCTGCTGCGCCATGTGGGAAGCTCCCTGGCCGGGGATCAGCTGGTGCTGCAGTAGCTGGCAACAGCTTGATAGAGCTGAGATTTTAACCCCTGCACCATCAGGGAGGCCCAAAGCCCACATTTTTAATTATGACATGATACCATCTCCCTCACTTACTTGACCATCCTCCTAATATAATGGATATTTAAGCAAATCCCAATTTCATGTCATTATAAATAACATCAAACAATTTCTACATCAATCTATATCTCCATCTCCTGTTTTTTCCTCAGGACAAAAGCCTCGAGGCAGAATTGCTAGATCAAAAGGTATGAAATTTTTTGATCCTCTTGATATAAGAATTTCAATGAAAGTTCAAGTGAAAATGCCTGTCTCAGTACATTATTGACACAATATCACTATTGCTTAAATCTGTCAGTTTTACAGACTATAAATCTTTGTTTTGATTTACATTTCTTGGAATATTTCTTCATATACTTATTTACTGACATCATTTAGGGTCTTTGGTTGTAAGAAATTGGGTGGCTAATTTTAATTGAGAAGGGAAGTATTGAAAGAATGAAGATAGTTGCTGGAATTAGAAAAAAAAAGTTTGGAAAATCTGATTCAAAAAGGCGCAGGAACCAGAGGATCCCCAGAGTTCTAAGGGGTAACAGGAAGGGGCGGACGCTCTCACAGATGTCAACCATCAGGAAAAGTCGGTTTCAACAGTCTACCAATCCTTGATTCAAAGAGCCGCATGTCCCACCATGGATAGGGTAAGGCAAGGTGCCTGAATTCAACCAAGACACAGTGGGGGAGAGGGCATTACCCAATATGTAAATTGCTATTACAAAGGAAAAAAGGAATGGATTCTAGACAGCAAAAGAACAGCATCTAGCACAGGACTTAATTTGATGGGGCCACAACCCATGAACTTAGTTAAAATCCTGTTTCTTATGCTGATCCATAGTCCACTCTTATTTAATTAGTCAAATAAGGACCTTTGCTTTGAAGGTAAGAAGGACTAAGACGTTCAGAATCACTGGAGTCTCTCTCATGGATAAGCTGGGGAAGAACACTTTGGTTGGAAGAAAATTCTAGAAACATAGAAATGTGGGGTAAGACTCTTTCCATTTTGCCAAGGAAAATATCAAGAGCAAAAAGATCACAAGTACCCCTGCTAGGGTCTGAATGTTTGTGCTCCCCCTGCCACCCAATTCATAATTTGGAATCCTAATGTACAATGTAATGGTTTACAAGATGGAAGCTTTGGGAGGTGATTAGGTGCTGAGGGCGGAGACCATGGATCAACGGCCTTATAAGAGACACTGCTCCCCAGCCCCATTCCCATCACAGGCAGACACAATGAGAAATCTGCAACCTGGAGGAGGGCCCCTACCAGACCGTGCTGATCTCAGACTTCCAGCCCCCGGAACTATGAGAAACAAATTTCTGTGGTTTATGAACCATCCATGTTATGGTATTTTTTTGTAATGTCAAACAGACGAAGGTAAGCCCTTTACCAGGGGTTGGAAAATGTTCTCGATAAAGGAGAAATGATAAATATTTAAGACTTTGCAGGATGCACAACTACTCCACTCTGTTGTAGCACAAAAGGAATCAGGAAAATGGCTATAGTTCAATTAAAATGTGCTTATAAAAGCAGATGACAGGCAGGATTAGTCCTGGGGTGGGGGGGTGCAGAGTTACAGACCCTGCTTTTAGCCAGACAACAAAACTCATAAGGTTACTATGTATGGCTCCAAAATGGTAATGTTTCTCCTATGGGTTTAAAGAATTTACCTTCAGTGGCAATATTTAAGACAGTGTCCACTTGCTTCATCACCGGTGTTTTAACACAAATTACTTCAAGTGATTTTGGCTTGAGAAAATAATGGACATCAACAAAGGACATCAATAATGGATTATTTGCTAGGGACTCCATATCAAAGTCAACTTTGCTATCATGTTTATGAGATAAAAATCAATGTGTTTATTCATTCAGGAAGAGTCAAGACACATTAACTCAGCACTTAGTATGTCTGAAAACGGAGCAGGATATTTCATGCCAGTTCAGAACTCCCACTCTTTTGGATGGCTAATTTCAAAGGCAGTTCCTTATTTGAGTGAGAGCAGAGATTAGATGATCGCTAAGATCCTATAATCATCAGTTACCCCTTGCGAGTGCCTGCAAGATATATAACAATTCACTCTTCAGTAAGTACCTTCTTCAATATGCTCGGTTGAGACCCCAGTTGCTAATTCGTACTTCGTTAATCCCGTGTCCATAACTGATTAATTCAGGAATTGACAGCTGAGCCACAAAAGGTCCACTAGAAAGTCTTCATATGCTACTTCTCACATCAAGCACTAAAGTCTGCTTGCCTGTGCTGGAGTCTGGGTTGGCTGTGGTGAATTTCTTGGCCAATAGAATCTGGTAGAAGGGAAGCTGGCTGACTTTGGAAGCTAAGTCAAAAGAAGTTTCCACCTTAGCCCCTGGGAACATTTGTTCTTAGAACCCAGGTATTGTGCTGTAGGAGAGGCAAGTAGCCCTGTGGAAAGGTTCATACAGGGAGGAATGATGCCTCCCCACTGGTGGTCTGGCTGAGTCCACTGATGCCAGCACCAGACTGCCAGTCCCGTGAATGAGCATCGTGAAAGTGGAATCCTTCAGCCTCAGTTCAGTAGTCCCAGCCGATGGTGCATAGAGCAGAAAGGGGCTACCCAGTCAAGGTCTGATGAAATTCTTGGCCAAAATTACAAGATAAAATGAAATCATTAAATCACTATGCTTTGAAGAAATTTGTTATTCAGCAATAGATACCTGGGAACTTGAAGCCCTTTACAATCTTTCTCTCAGGAATTTGGAATTTAGATTGGATGTAACAGATATTGGAAATTTTAGAGTGTCATTAAATGTAACCGTTGGTGTGCATCAAATCACATGGAGGAATTGTTTAAGATGTGAAGTTCTAGATCACCATCTCTCCCCCAAGTTTCTGATCCCAGTAAGATTAGAGTGGAGCCTAGGAATATTTTAAACAATTATCCAGGTGATTTTGATAACAGGGATAAAAAACATGATTTGGATACACAACTTGAAGAACCCGCACACACAGACACTCAGACATTTCCTCACCTGTTGTCCCCAAACTTGCCTTGACTTAAGTTCCTGACAATCCAATGTCTGCTGTCTGCAGCCTAAAATCTAGTTGAATCTCAACATGAAAAAAAATCCATATCAATTTTAAAAACTCAGTCAAAGGGCCTCCCTGGTGGCGCAATGGGTTGAGTCTCAGCCTATGAAGCTATCCGCAGCCACTGCAGCATGAGTTCGATCCCCAGCCAGGGAGATTCCCACACGGTGCAGCAGACCTCTCCTGCCTCGTCCACTGCTCCCCTCAGCAGTGTACTTCAGTAGACCCACCTGTTCTGCTCCCCACTCTGTCTCTGGTGAATCCTCTCACCACCCCACATCTCTGGCCTACACCCCAGTTCTTGTATACATAAATAAATAAATATTTAAAAAAAAAAAAACTCAGTAGAGATGGTGAGGCCTGAATCCACATTAACCCACTTTCACTCTAACTTGAACTTAAAGACTTAATCATCTTCCCAATTTTAGAATCCTGAAATATCTAGGGCCACAAGATTAAAGACCTCTTTAAACAACAATGTGAAACGTGTTAGAATCCCTCTGATAGCATTTCCTCCAAAAGGGAAATCTCACCAACCACCTTGGGGATTCTTCTGGTTTAGATCACAGACAACAGGATTCTCTCAGTAGACAGGCTGACTGGGAGTGTCATTATCTGCAGACAGACTTTCAAAGGCTGGTCAGTGTGTGTAAACTCTGGCGGAGGTGATTCCTTGGGGGACGGCTTTCTCTGAGGAGTTCCGACAGGCACTGGACTCCCACAGTCCTGCTTAGTTAGACACAAATCGTGTCAAGGTCTGTGTGTTCTCTCCCACTTGAAGGTTTATTTGGGAACAAGAAAAAGAGTTAAAAAACAAAAAACTGTATTAAAATTAAGTGGGTGGGCTATTCATCTCTCCCCACAGCCAGTCCAAAGAGGCTAATACTAGCTACATGGACATTTTATTGTCTCAAAGCAATGGGCCTGGAGTTTTCAAATATGGCGTCTATACTGCAGACTTGTAAAATCAGTTAGCAACCTTCTCCCAACTGATTTTAGGAATATCATTCACCTTACTTTCCCCTCTACCTTCATATTGCGCTCTGTCCCTCAGGGGTTCTCCAAACTGAGAACCCCCATCACTGTGGATGTGGTGTGGTAAAACACAGCTGCAGAGGTGTGTCCTGTGCCCCTGAGTCATACAGTGTTATAAACCAATGTGACCTCAATAAAAAATAATGCAAAAAAAAAAAAAGAAAGAAAGACTCCACCTCGAAGTGGTTTATTCAGGAAGTAACTTAAGCTCCAGAATGGTTTTCTCCTCTCGTCCATCTTTCTTCCATGAACATGTCCCTCATCAAAACATGCCCCTCCCAATTCCCATTCCCTCTGGACCCTTCCCTAGTTCCACCCATTTGATGATTCATTCTTTCCGCAGCACTAATAGGTGATAGTTTTATTATTAGCCTTCATGTTCAAAGGTTAGAATTTATAGGAATCTCAAAGAAGCAACCCCTCAGGGTAACTGGAAGATGAAGCTTCAGGTGTGTGGAGTGAGGGGGAGGGTTGGAAGCCCCTTTTTGTCAGCGCCCCCTCTCCCCCCCCCCGCCCCCCACTCCCCACCCCGAGGCCCAGAGGAGCTGCAGGCTCATTCTTGGGTCTCTGAAAACACAAGTCCTGAGGGCAGGAGTGTTCCTTCTCAGTGCAGGTGTAATGGCACATGTCTGGGTTTGGGACTCGAAATGACCTTTCCTGTAACTTAGAATCTATTTCTTCTTCCTGTGCAAATTAACAAAACTTACTTTTTTAATCTGAAAAAGAAAACCACTCCAAAATGTCATTAAAATATTGCAATCTGAAACTTGCTCTGCCTGGCTAATTCTGTGGCACATTTGGGTGGGTGGTTTACACTGAAGGTCACCTCACACTCTCAGCTCAGCCCTGACTCATGGTGAAGAAGAAAAAGGCCCTGAATTGTGAGCTGGCCAAAGGGCGTCACTATCTCTCCGACATGAGAGCCCAGAGCCCCCCTTCACTCATTATTTTCACAGAAAGAAATCTGGGCTGGAAATCAGAAAACCTGAATTTTAACCAAGTTTCTGCTCCTAACTGGGGGGCCGGGGGGTTGTCTTAACCTTTACAGGAAACTGAGGAGTACAAACCTTGGAAACTCTCTTCATCCTAAAATATCTAGCGTTCTAAGATTGAAGATCTGTTTCCAACACTAATTCCCTGAAAACAGTGATGCATTTTATCAACTATTACCCACTACCCTTTAGTTCAGACAAACCTCCCAGTTCACTTTGCTCATTTTCTCAGAGATCCTAACAGTGATACAAAAGATAAATATTTCAAATAGGAGGATGAGAAGGGAAAGATCTAGGAGATGGGAGGAGACCCATCTTGGAGGCACCAAAAAGAAAGAGGCTTCAGCCAGGCCACCCAAAAATGAATTTTTCCATTTCCCACTTTTTCCTTCGCTGGGCCTAGAGAACTATAAGGAGCCTGTCTTGGTGAGGGCTTTTTATACCCGTGTGGATGCTCATTAAGTGGTAAATAACTCCTGTAATCAGGATGCTGAAACATCTAGTCCCATCACTGTCTTGACATAAGGCAAAATAGCTGCTCCGTTTCCTGTTAGAGAAATGACCCAACGGCTGCAGGGCAGGGGGTTTGTGAATAAGAAAAGCAGCAGCAGTTACCTCATGGAGCTCTCTCTGAATGCCGCACCACACTGGCTTCGAAGGTGTCATCACTGATTCTTCTCCTCCCTCTGTGCACATGCTACTCCTCCCATCAAGCGCTAAAGTCTACTTGCCTGTGCTGGAGTCTGGGTTGGCTGTGGCGAGTTTCTTGACCAACAGAATCTGGTAGAAGGGAAGCTGGCTGACTTTGGAAGCTAAGACAAAAGCAATTTCCACCTTAGCCCCTGGGAACATTTGTTCTTAGAACCCAGCTGCTGTGCTTGTGGGGAGTCAAGTAGCCCTGTGGAGAGCTTCTGGACGTGATGAACTTGCAAAGGAGAGACAGTCATTCCCATTCCGCAGCGGAGGGGCACCAAAGCTCAGAGAAGTCTCACTTGCCCAGCCTCACCCAGGAGGTGACAGGCAGTCCGATTTACCTCCATACCCGGGTGACACCCAAACAGAGACTCTTGAGTTTTAGCAAGTGAGTTTTAGCTTTCTACTTCAGTAATAAGGGAAATAACGATTAACATTCAACGAGGGCTGTTATTCCCCAGCCACTGTGTTAATGCCATTATTTAGCATGACATTTCACCCTCACGCCAACCCTATGAAACAGCTAAAATTGCCCTATTTCACTGCCGAAGAAGCTGAGGTTAAACAATTTGCCCAGATAGCAGAGACGGGATTTAAGCCAGACACCAAAGACCATAATCTTAACTGCTGCACCTAGCAAGTTTATTTTAGTCCCACCCCCCACTAAGTAGGGACTTGTTACTGCTCAGTGTATTAAGAGGGATGAAGATAGAGGGGATTTTCCCTGCAATCCAGGCTGTTGACAGATCCAGAAATCACCCTTAGACAGAGGCTTTGAGTGACTGAGGGGAGAATGTTTTCAGAGTAACAGACCAGCCCCCAGAGCCATTCAGGCCCCAAACAAAACTTGCTCTGTGTGCTGATGCTCTTAGAGAACACAGGTCAGTTTCAACCATCCGGGAAGAATGGCTGCCCCCGAACCCCATCCTGCCAGAACAGCACCCTGACCCTCTCCACTCGGGGCCTGGAAAATGTTTCTGGCATCTCTGCAGAGATGGGAAACTGGAGAGACAAGCAGCAGGAAGGAGAGGAGAGGAGAGGAGAGGCCCAGTGTCTAAGTGTGTGACACGCAGAGGGAGGCTGGGCAAATGGAAGAATGTATTTCCACAAATGGAACCAGGACATATGTCACAAATTCTCATGGCCTTGGGGAGGATTAGCTGCTAAAGGACGTGACTGTGGGTACCACTCTGTTTACAAGCACTCCCGGGGCTACAAGCAGATGTGCCTTTGCGTGTCCTCACTGAAGGGCTGGTTATCTGGTCACCTGCGCGACATAAACCCAGGCCCTCGAGTCCCAGGGCAGGACGCAGCGGCGCCTGGAGGGCCCAGGCTGGACACATTGTCGCAGTCACTTGGGAGAGATGTGCGTCTTCAAACAACTGGCCTGTGTGCTTCCAAAATGTCAATATGGGGAAAGAAAAGGGAAAGGCTACGAAACTCTTCCAGATGAAAGGAGATTAAAGAGACAGGACTTGGGTGGGGGTGGGGACAAGGCAAGCTCCTCCATTGCATCTGGGACTGGGAGCAAAGTGCCACAAAAGAGATGATTGGGACAACTGGGAAAACTGGAATACAAAGTGCAGGATGGATGACAATGTTTTGTACCAAAGTTAAATTTGAACTTGATCATTATACTGCAAGCCTGAACATATGAGGGCACGTTGGCCAGATTATCGTCTACCTATAAAAATAGAACTTTGAAAAACCAACTCAAAATGGATAAAAGACCTGGAGATAAGACCTCAAACCATAAAGTTATAGAAGAAAATATAGGCAAAACTCTACATGACATATATCTCAGCAAAATCTTTGAAAACACCTCCCTCGTAGCAAAGGAAGTAAAAGAAAAGATGAACAGCTGGGACTACATCAAACTAGAAAGCTTCTGTACAGCAAAAGAGACAATAATCAAAACAAACAGACACCCTACTAATTGGGAGAAGATCTTTGCACACAATACAACCGATAAAGGACCGATAACAAAAATCTACAAAGAGCTCACACAACTCAACAAAGTCAACACTCCAGTCAAAAAATGGGCAGAAGAGCTAAAAAGACACTTTTCCAAAGAAGAAAAGCAAATGGCCAACAGGTGTATGAAAATATGCTCAACATCACTTATAGTCGGGAAATGCAAATTAAAACCACAATGAGATACCACCTCACGCCAGTGAGAATGGAGCACATTACAAAAACAGGTAACAACAAATGTTGGCGAGGATGTGGAGAAAAAGGAACTCTCCTACACTGCTGGTGGGAATGCAAATTGATCCAACCACTATGGAAAGCTGTGTGGCGTTTTCTCAAACTGCTAGAAATGGAGCTTCCTTATGACCCGGCAATATTACCTCTGGAAATCTACCCAAAGTACACAAAAACACTAATCCAAAAGTAAACATGCACCCGCATGTTTACTGCAGCACTGTTCACAATAGCTAAGGTATGGAAACAACCCAGATGCCCAAAAATAGATGACTGGATCAAGAAGATGTGGTACATATACACAATGGAATACTATTCAGCATTCAAAAAAGACAAACACATGCAATTTGCAGCAACATGGATGATCATTTCATGATCAGTGAAATAAGCCAGAAAGAAAGAGAAAAACATCAAATGATTTCACTTATAACAGGAATATAGGGGAGCCAAATAAGAATGCAACATTTAGCAGGGGAGGAGAGGAGGGTAAGGGCTCAAGAGGGGGGAAGAGGGGAGCACAAGGGACTATGGTGATGGCTCCATGGGTGAACAGGTGATGGGTAACCTATGGGGAACACACAATAATGTAAAAGATATGAATAACAAAAGTAAATAAATAAAATATTTATCAAAAAAAAGGGAAAAGAAATGCCATTTCCTGAAAAAAAAAAAAAATAGAACTTTGCCGAAACCTGCAGCAACCTACCAGGCAACCAGTTCCTTATCCACAGCAAGCAGCGCAGGGAACCAGCCTCATAGAAATCAGTTTCCTAGGAAGTCAGCTTGCTGCCTCTAGTGAGAAGGTAGGAAGCTAAGCAATAAATTCTCAAACAATTGACCCCAAGTAGCTAGGACTTGATTAATAAGCATTAGCTTCTCTAATTTTTGTTCCTGCTTGCAATTTAGGACCAACCCAAGAAAGTCAAATATGCACCCCATCCTACGCAAATAGGATCATCCCCCCTTCTAGTTCACTGGGCTCCCCAGGCCAATACCCTCCAACTAGGGCACACCAGAAGCCCTTGTCCCTTCCGCAGTAAATTTCTCCCACTCCTCTGCCTCTCTTTGCATCTCTGCTAAAATGCACGTGACCATGGCTGAATCCTTTGCTAGAGCAAGCTCAGAATAAACAGCCTTTGCTTTTCTCATTCGATAGGTCTTTGCTCACTTCCATAGTTCTGAGGTTATGTGAGAAAATGCCCTTGTTCGTTGGAGATGCTGAAATGTTTAGAAAAATAGATTCACGTACATCTAGAGGGAGGGAGGAATAAAGCAAATGCCCTGACAAGTTCGCCATTAGTCGACCTGGTGTTATGGTAGGAGTTTTTTTTTTTGTAGCATTCTTGCAAGTCTTTTGTAAGTTTGCAAACTTTTGCAAGTTTGAAATTATTTCAAAATAAAGCAAACTCACCCCAGCTGATTGCTTACATCTGGATCAAGCTGAACACACCTGTTCACCAAAGAATTCAGGTGAAGGACTCGTGTCTCATGATGCAACTTTATCTACCTGCTCCTTAGAGAGAACCACAAAGGCAGAAGTTGGGGGGGCTCTCTCAGCCTGACCTTCCAAGAAGGATCACTCAGTTTCTACCCCCAGCACTTTCCTAACCCTGCATAGAAAATCAGGGTGATCTTGAACTCCCTTCTCCCTTCCTCCCTGGGCCAAGGGGCACAGAAGAACTAGGGCGCTGCTTCCATTATCAGCCCTCACATGTGCCCAGGGCCTTGTGATGCAAACGGGGTTGTGCGGATGTTTGGAGAGCAGCCATCAGTTTCAGGCTAAGCTGAGTTCTTGGAAGGGGCTGCACTTAAGTCTTGCGTTCCAAGCTGCTGTCTATGACTAGCGCCTAACACTGCCTCCTTACACTTCCTTCTTCCTTGAAACTTATTGGGGCACCCGCTGATTTTTTTAAGCCTCTCTTATCCCTTCACAAAATAATTCTTAAACTTGACTGCACTCTGGAATCATCTGAGGAGCTTTAAAAAGATACTGAGGTCAGGTCCTACATCCAGAGACTCTCATCAAATTGTTCCAAGGTGAAATCTGGGATTTGGGGTTTAGGTTTTTGTTTTTGATTTTTTAAGCTCCCTGGAAGATTCTCATTTGCAGCCATGACAGAGAACAACTGCGTTCATGCACTGTCAAATACATTAACAAAGCACCCATCTCCCAGATTTTTTATCTTTTGAATTACGCTGGGGAGATGTCTGACTGTTTCCTCAGACCTCACTGAAGTTCTCACATGAAGGGAATTTCTCTGAGATAGTTGCATTCACTTGGCCTTTGCAAAAGTGACTTATTTGAGGATCTGTTCCCAACAACCAATAAAGGAAAGAGACTTGTAAAAACCTGCTCTGGTCAATAACATTCAAAAGTCATCAACAGAACAGCCCATGAAAAAACTCATCCAGCTTCTGTTTACAATGGCATCGCAACACGTCTCCTGTGACCGCACAGGCTGCTACAAAGCAGAAAACAACAACTCATCCATCCAGATGTAGTTATAAGATACTGAAAACACACGGAGCAGGAGATGATGAAATGACACCAGATTTACAGCAACAGGTGCAGCCTCTCCGAGCAGGCTTATAATTGGTCATCTGACCTCTCGGTCACACACAAGAAAGAACAAGCAGGCCCAGCACCAAGGAGTCTGGTGAAAGATCTGTGGCTTGGATTCAAAATGGGGGTGGGGGGAGGTGGCCCAGGAGATGCTGGAAAAACATGCCTTTGTCCAGCACTCGATGCAGACATCTATGAGAATCACAAAGGGGACTTCCAAAAGCTTGTCTATTTCCAGACCTCATCTTCGTCCAATGAAATGAGTACCTTTAGGTTGGTTCCAGGTATGGGTGTTTTTAAAAACTTACCCAAATTGGCTAATGTGCTGCCAAATGGACTTGACTATCACCCCCACGTGGAGACCATCTCACCAGGCAAGCAGGACCCTGAGACCCACGTCCTCTGAACCAGGTTAAGGAGCCACAGCACTTCCCCAAAACCCATCTTCTTAGCACTCTCTCCTCTTTCCCCACACCCTTTCCCCCATTACACACACACACACACACACACACACACACACACACACACACACTCATATCCACTCACACATTCTCTCACACACAGACCCACAGAGCAAAGCTCCCAGCTAGCCTATTTGAGTCGTTAGTTTCTTGCATATGAGGTCTCTTCCTAGTCACGCTGTGAGTTTCTGGGCAGAAGCTCCTCTTTTTGAACCGTGGAGGCCCCATAACATCTAGAAGAGCCTCAGTTCAATAAGATGTAAGTGTTGAATGGCTGAAGGCTTGGTTGGTCCATTCAGCCAAAACTATCAGCAGACACTTAAGTCACTGATCTCAAGACTTGATATCCTGAAATAGTCAAATAGCTACTGAATATTATGTGCCATAACATGGGTTTGGGTTTTGGGGTTGGGTTTGGAAATCAAACCTGGGTTTGATTCCAGGTTCCAACATTTACAAGTTATGGGATCTTAAGCAAGGGAATCAAACTTTTCTCCAACCTGCTTCTTCATAGAGCAAGTGACAGTGATATTCATCCCGACCTCGCAGGGCTGTCAGAGAACACAGAGCTCAGGACGGACCCCGTGCATGACATCTCTTGTAAACGGTGACAGCGGTCAGCAAACATGGCCTCCAGATGCTTCAGAGCCCATCACCCACTTGACCAGAGCCCTGTCTGGCCCCTGAGGCTCCATTTCTGACTATTATCACTTGTCCCACTGTAGGGACAAGAAGACACCAGGAGCACAGGCTCTCCATGGAGCTGCGCAGACGGGCCTAAAGGGAGGGAATTCTGGAGCCCTCGGTGGCTTTTTAGTCTTTCAGTGGTCTCTTGCAGAGAGGCAACCAGGTACAGGGCAGGCAACAGGCCTGGAGGACCTGGGGGGCTGGCAGGCCTCGCAGCCCCCAGTGAATCTTCACTCTTTCTAGGCCTCTGGTGGCTTCTTGTGGTCGCTCTGCTGCAGCCCAATGGTCCTCTGCCCCACACTCTATTTCTCCTGCTGCTGCTGCTACTGCTGCCTCCATTTCCTATAAGCCCAGGCTCTGGCCCAGGTGCGCCCACTCACGCAGGCCCACACCTTTCTTTAGGTGCCCGCCGTCAGGCATGCTTGTAGGCCTGCAGGGGGCCATCACCGAGGCGAGGGCGGAAAAACCTGATGACTCTCTCTGTTACCCTACACCCCCCCATGAAGTGGCAATTCAAGGCTAGTCTGTTTTCCCCTTACAATGGGAAATGGAACAGGTGGCAAAAATAATGAAACCAATTCTAGACATCAGAGATGCCCACCGGCCACAGGAGAAGTCTTGGGCATGAGTGATGTCAGAATCACTGTAGGGCCTGCTAAGGGGTGGGCTCCCCTCCCACCAGCTGACTCCAGGGGTCGAGACTCCATCGTGCTGCTTCCCAACGGCAAGAGCCCAGGTGAGGCCGACCCGGACTTAGGGGTGTGTTTCCTGGAGACGGATCTCACGGGATGACCCAGACGGAGAATAGAAGCAGCAGCGTGGAGGTGGGGGAAGGATGAGGCTTCCGCCATCAAATGTCCTGGCTTTAAGTTTGAACCAGCTGCTTCACCTGTTCGGATTAGTCTCATCCTTTGTAAAATAAGAGGAACATTATCCATCTCATGTTATTATGAAAAGTAAATGCAAAAATACCTGTGCTGTGCAGGCATCCCGGGCAGGGCAGGGTCGTGGTTGATTAGGGCAAATGGAGAAGAATCTCGGAACCCTCAGTAGATGTGACAGGCCTTTATGCTCGAGCAGCGGGCCAGACACAGGCAGGCAGGGAAGGAGGTTGAGAGGGAGGAAGCAGGGAGGCAGGCAAGGAGGCAGACAGGGTGGGAGGGAGGAGGCAGGCAGGGAGGCAGAGAGGGTGGGAGGCAGGAGCAACCTAGATTCCCAGTCCCAGAGAACCTCACACTCCCTCTCTGGCTTTTCTCTGGCTTCGCTCTCTCTCGCGATGATCTCCTGGCCCAGGTGCCCTTGTTTATACCCGTGCGCATCCCCTGTTCTCTGGCTTCTCGGCCCGGGTATTCCCCGGCTTGCCCCGCGAGGGCGAGCGCAAAAGCATTTGTGCTCCCGAATGCTTTTTGCAATGACACCTCATCACGTGTGGGTAATGAAACCTACGAGGAAAACAGGCTGCAGGTGGAGGCTGCAGAGGCTCGTGGTAGGAAGGTGAAAAAGAGCCCAAGCCACTCCATTTCCCTTACAAGCTGTAGAGCGCTCCACGCCTCCACGCCTCCACGCCTCCACGCCTCCACGCCTCCACGCCTCCACGCCTCCTGTTCTCATGCGGTGCCACTGCAACCTCAAGCACCACGGGGAAGGTTGGAATAAACGGATTTGGCCAGATTGGGCCTGGTCACCAGGGCTGCTTTTAACTCTGGCAAAGTGGATCCTGTTGCCATCAGTGACCCCTTCGTTGATCTCAACTACATGGTCCATATGTCCCCGTGTGATTGCACCCATGGCAAGTTCAGTGGCACAGTCAAGCTGGGGTACAGGAAGCTTGCCAGCAACAGGAAGACCATCTCCATCTTCCAGGAGCGAGATCCCACCAACATCAAATGGGGTGACGCTGACGCTGAATGTGTTGTGGAGTCCACTGGCATCTTCACTACCTTGGAGAAGACCCGGGCTCGCCTGAAGGGTGGGGCAAGAGGGCCATCCACTCCGCTCCTTCCGCTGACGCCTCCTTGTTTGTGGTGGGTGTAAACCACGAGAAGTACGACAACTCCCTCAGCCAGCGCCTCCTGCCCCACCATCTGCGTGGCCCCCCGGCCTGGGTCATCCATGACAACTTTGGCAACACGGAGGAGCTCTAACCACAGACCGTGCCAACTCTGCCCCCACAAAAAACTGTGGGTGGCTCCCTGGAAAGCTGTGGCGTGATGGCCAAGGGGCTGCCCAGAACATCATCCCCACTTCTACTGGTGCCACCGACGCTGTGGGCAAGGTCACCCCTGAGCTGAGTGGGAAGCTGCCTGGCATGGCTTTCCATGTGCCCCCAACACGGCTGTGGATCTAACCTGCCACCTGGAAAAAGTTGCCCAATGTAATGACATCAAGAAAATGGTGGAAGAGGCATCACAGGAACCCCTCAAGGGCATCGTGGGCTACACTGAGGACCAAGCTGTCTCCTGCGATTTTAACAGTGACACCCATTCCTCCTCCTCGATGATGAGCTGGCAATGCCCTCAGGGACCACTTTGTCAAGCTCACGTCCTGGTATGACAATGAATTGGCTACAGCAACAGGGTGGCCCAGACGGTCTCCAAGGAGTAAGAGCCCTTGAACTACCAGCTCCAGCAAGAACACAAGAGGAAGTGAGGGGCCCTCAGCTGCTGGGGTCCTTCCCCCACTCATTCACACTGAGAATCTCCTGACCTGTCACAGTTCCATCCCAGAGCCCCTGGAGAAGGGGAGGAGGGTAGGAGGCCTGCCTGTCATGCACTATCAATAAAGGACAATGTACCCAGCCAAAATAAATAAATAAAACCCAATGTGGTATGCAGCCCACTGGTTTCTGTGCGTGTTTATTCATCAAGGACTAAAGGGCATATCACAAAAGCTACTCAGTTTTCTGGTCTGGGATAGCAGGAGATGGTGCTGTGCTTGGCCAAGATGGCGTAATTGATTGGAATGAATAGGCCGGGCACCTATATAGGAGCTCCAGCCCTAACTGAGTTGCAGCAAGGCAGCCGAGCCCTTCCGCGAAGAAGGAGAAGCCTGAAGACTGGTCTGTGCCTGACCCAGCATTTCCAGGCAAGGCCCAGAAACTTCCTTTACTTTGTGTGCTGCTCCTCCAGAGAATGGCCTTGTGTTGCAACTCCTTGTTGCCCCCAAAATCTACGGCTTCATTAAGAACAATAACACAGATAATCTTCCAAAATATACAAGATTCCACAACAATCTTAGGTTCCTGATCCTGCCTCCTCTCTGGGATAGTCCCTGGAAGCCCCGGAAGCTCGGGGTCTCTGCTTTCATTCCCGAGCCACTCCTATGGGCGGGGCTTGGCGTCCTGACTGCAAGTTCCTCTCTCAGTCACAAAGTCTTAGGTCAGACTACTGGCCCTCCCGGTGCCCAATTGTCTCAAGTGGGTGACTTGCATCTTTTGGAGCCCAGGCCATGGCAACATTCATCTTCTTGGGTCATGACCTCTTGGGAATTTCCCACGGAAAGCGGGGTGGAAGTGAGTCAGCCATATTTACCAAGTCTCCACAACACACTAGTGTCACTCCTATTTGCCTGACTATACCTGCGTGGGGGATAAAACGGGGACTCCATGACAGTGACAACAAAATTGGGGAAGGAAATTTGTGACCCCTATAATGCCACCTCCTCTATGCAACTCTTTTGCAGGCTCTCCCCAGAAAGGTACCATGTGAGCTGAGCAATGTCATTTTCTGTCTCCTGTCTCCTTCCTCAGCAATGGTCTCAGGACTCCTGCTCCATCTGGACGCAGGCTGGACCGGCCCAGTGCTGGGCCCTCCCTTGTCACCTCTCAGGTTCATCACATCTTCTCACCTCCTCCTCCATTCCACTGAATTCAGTCCACAGATTCCTACAGCCTCCACACTCAAAAACCTTCACGGAATCAGATTCTGCTCTATCATAGAACCAACCCTTGTCCCCCAGGCCAAAGAGCTGAGAGAGAGAGATGGCTCTTGAGCTACGCTTCCTGCCGAGCTCAAAAGTCTCCCTTGTTCCAACACCAGCCTGTGACTCTTGGGCCAATGGTTGGGGTACCGCAATCTCCACTCTCTCTCATTCCACGGAGTCCATGTCTGCTACAAAGCTTAATACTGGAGAGCTTTTAAATTTCCCACCTAGACAGGAAGTGGTCCCAGAGGGCAGGTGGTCTGGGCTCAGAGGGCAGGTGTTCTGGAGTCCATTGGTTGAATTTAAGAACCGTTGCCACCAAAGACAAATATCAAAGATAGAGGCCAAAGCACAGCTTCTAGGAGATCAGTTCTGAATGTAAAGGAGGTCGGAATGAGCTGAAACGGTAGGATGGCCCTCTCAGTGGCAAAGAAATTGTTCAGTGAGTTCCAAAACTACGGGAAATACCTGGTATCCATCATCCCTTTGAAATAAGTATTTTCTTTCTTGTAAACTAGGATTCAGAGACTGGATCTTCCAAAACGATTGCTCTTAGCTCTTCATTTCCCTTTGTGAATTTGGAAAAGAACAAATACATCTTACTTGGCTAGATCTGACCTTCTCTGCGGTAGGCATGCTCCCCCCCGCTCCACCACCAGGGACGAGTACTGAGAACATTGTAATCAGACCACCACCATTCACAGACAATTCAAGGAGATAAAACACATGTGAGTGTGGACTTGTAAGCCAATTCTAAGATAAAATAAGATAAAATAAAATAAAATAAAAATTGCCATTTGCTTACTCAAGGATTCCCAGAACTAGCCTAATGAAAAAGTGAGGGTAAACCTACTACAACCAGTGGTGTGATTTGAAGGACCCAAAAAGGTCTTCCTGACTCTAGCTCAAAGTAGCTCCACCCCAAGTTTAGCAATTGCTATGAAAATGACTACCTTGGACGATGGCATGTCTTCAGAAGGTTCTATCAGGCCCTGGAGAAGACCTATCTGCAATCACCAAGTTTCCTTTCTCCGCTCATGCTCCCCTGAGTTGTAGGATCTGCTTCCAGGTGCCAGGGGAGGCAGGCCCAAATCCCTGCCCCAGAAGGTGAATCAGTATTGATCCAAGCAGCCAGGAGTTCCCAGGCTTGGTTGAGCCACGTGACACCATTCTGACCAATGAGATACAGGGAGGTCTCTTTGTTCTTTGAAAACACACACACGCGCACACACACACACACACACACACACACACACACACAGAGAGAGAGAGAGAGAGAGAGAGAGAAGAAATGGTCAGAGTCTCTGTCTCTGCTGGTGTATATGGATGAGTTTTCTGGAAGTGGTGGCCATCTCATGACCTGGGTGGTAGTTAGATTGAGTGACATGCACTTTGAGTGGCAAAGCCAAAAAAAAAAAGAAGAAGAAATCTGGATCCATGAAAGCACCACGGAACTATAGAATTAACCAATCCAGAAGTGACCCTTCTTCAGGACTTTTGCTGTATGAGTTAATAAATAGCCTTAATTCTTAAGGGCATCTTAACTAGGAGTTTCTATTATTTATAGCCAAAAACAGCTAAACTGATACAGAAGTTTTGATGCCTTCACAGCCTTCTGCTTGCCCGCCCCTATACACTCTGCAATCTGGATTATGCAATGGTTCAGCTGCCCTCCCTCAATCCCTAGTGACCTTTATAAAGAGCTTATTCTACTTCTCATTTTTGACTCTTGCTCACAGCCACCTTCTAGAAACTCTAGTCAACTTTCACGACCCCAAATCCCCTTGTTCTCCTCCTTACATGACCACATCTTCTGTTACCTCCCCCAAACTATTTGCAAAAAGTTTTGTACCTGTCCAGCAGATGCACCGTGTTTTACCTACATGGTATTTTTATTTTTTTTATTCCCGATATTAAATATTGAGAAATTTCACACAAAGTTTTTGTCTTCCTTTAATAATTAGAAGAATGGATACCCTGATCTGGCATTCCCACATTGCGAGTCCAGCAAATAGACAAAAAAAATGAACCAGGGGCCTCCCTGGTGGTGCAAGGGGTTAAGTCTCAGCACTATGAAGCTATCTGCAGCCACTGCCACACAAGTTCGATCCCCAGCCAGGGAGATTCTCACATGGCTCAGCAGACCTCTCCTGCCTCTCCCGCTGCTCCCCTCAGCAGTGTATTTCGGTCGATCTGCCTGTTCTGCTCCCCGCTTTGTCTCTGGTGAATCCTCTCACCTCCCCACACCACTGGCCTACACCCCAGCTTGTATGCATAAATAAATAAATCTGGGCCTCCCTGGTGGCGTAATGGGTTAGTGCAGCGCTGTCGGCGGCTACAGCGTGAGTTTGATGCCCTGCGTGAGTTTGATGACTGGCCTGGGAGAATCCCACATCGGAGCAGCTTCAAGACAGGGAAAGTGGGGCAAAGGTTGCATTACTAGCAAAGTTGTAGATTTACATAACACAACCCAACAATTCTACTTCTAGTATCTACCAGAGAGGATGTATGGCACATACATCATAAAACAAGAACATCCATAGTAGCCTCAATTAAAAACAACCCAATGTCCATCAATAACAGAATAGATAATGCAGTGGGATATACTGATACAATGTAAACATATAGCAATGAAAATTAATAAGAGAACAAGAAAATTAATTAGAGATGACAAGTGGATAAATACCACAAACGTAATGTTTTGTGCTTTAAAATAAATCAGACACAAAAGAATGCATCTACTATTATTCAACTCATAAAATTTAAAAACAGGAAAAAAACTAAATATTACTTAAAGGATGCATGAGTAAGTGATAAACTCAGGAAGCAACCAAGGAAGTTATTTTTTAAAAGGCAGGGAATAATCAGCTCATGAATAATAATCATACTAGGAATATTCTTGTGAATGCAGGGGCGGCGCTGGGACGCTGGCAAAGTTGGATCTTTTGACCTCTGGACCTTGGTTACATGGAGGTCTGCTTTATAGTTATTATTTAAATTATAGATAGATTGATGATTGATAGATTTTTAAAGACCTCGTTATGCTATATCTTACATTCAAAAAGAACTGAGAAAGAGCTATTAAAAACTTTTCTTAAACGTGTTACAATTAAATGCATCCTAAGCCATCTTTGAATAGTCCGCTCTCAGAAGTCACTTTCTTGTAAGGCATCTGGGACCAGTGAAGCTAAACTAACACAGTTTCATCCCTTCATTTTTTCATAGCACTCTTTACTCCATCATGCTCATTTATGTTTTAGGTGTAATACTCTATCTTCCCCATAGAGGAAAAAGGAGAATAAGAACTGAAAAAGAGAAGTCAGCAAAGATAAACAACTATGATTTTTGTTCCTGTATCAGAAGACAGACAAGGAATCAAAATAAATGCTTTTCTTCCCCTTTTTTAAGAAAACCTATGACTCAGTATACCTGTATGAGGGCAGGAATCTTTCAGAAGGCAGGGGCCAGCGTGATGCCGCAGAGGGACAAGAGAATAGCTGGGAAAGCTGAGTGCTGGAGAAGGTGATGGGCTAGGACTCAGCAGGGAGTTCAAGACCAAGAATCGAGGACCACAGAGGAAGAAAGCCAGAGCAGATGGGAACACCTGCTGGGAGGGTCAGAAGTTTAACAGCGCAAAGACAAAAAAGTTCTCTTCTAGTCGTTTCTATTTTTTTTTCAAGATTTATTTATTTATGCATACAAGAGCTGGGGTGTAGGCCAGGGGTGTGGGGTGGTGAGAAGTTTCACCAGAGACAGAGTAGGGAGAAGAACAGGCAGATTGACTGAAATACACTGCTGAGGGGAGCAGCGGGCGAGGCAGGAGAGGTCTGCTGAGCCATGTGGGAAGCTCCCTGGCCGGGTATCGAACTCATGCTGCAGTGACTGCAGATAGCTTTATAGTGCTGAGACTCAACCAGTGGGCCACCGGGGAGGCCCTGTTTCTGTTCTCTTAATGTGCGTGCAGGTGAAGGAGGGAGTGTCAGTGACTGGAGAAGAGAGAACATGAAATAACCCTGGGGGAGAGTGGAAGGGGAGTTGACCAGAGAAATCTGGTAGATAACAAAGGACTGAGAACCCTTTTAAAAATCAGGGTTCTCCACTTAAAGGAAGGTCAGTCACCATCCCCGAGTGCACTCTCTTAACCTTGTTTAGTTACTTGGTGCAGATAAAAAAGTGTTGAAATTTTTTCAGCTAAATATTACAGAAAGGGGGTTCAGGGGTGCCTCACCCAGCAGACCATGGGTCTGAAGCTGGGCAAGGAAGGCAGCACAAACAGAGCCAAGTTCACACTGGTTATTATCACCATTTTCAACTAGCAATGAAAATACTTCTCTCATTTGTGTTTTAAAGTTATAGCAATAGAGGGCCTCCCTGGTGGCACAACGGGTTAAGCGCAGTGGTGTGGAGCTGTTGGCAGCTGCAGCGCGAGTTCGATGCCCGGCGCAAGTTTGATGCCCAGTGCAAGTTTGATGCCTGGCGCAAGTTCGATGCCCAGCTGGGGATATTCCCACATGGTGCAGCAGACCTCTCCTGCCTCACCCGCTGCTCCCCTCAGCAGTGTATTTCCGTCCATCTGCCTGTTCTGCTACCCACTCTGTCTCTGGTGAACCCTCTCACCGCCCCACACCTCTGACCTGCACCACAGCTTGTATGCATAAATAAATAAATCTTTTAATACAAACTGTTCCAACCACTGTGGAAAGCAGTATGGCAGTTCCTCAAATTACTAAAAATGGAGCCTCCCTATGCCCAGTAATACCACTTCTGGGGATCTACCCAAAGGACACAAAAATATTAATCCAAAAAGAGACATGCACCTGTATGTTTATTGCAGCATTGTTTACAATAGCTAAATATGGAAACAACCCAGATGCCCAAAAGTAGATGACTGGATCAAGAAGATGTACATATACACAATGGAATACTATTCAGCATTCAAAAAAGATAAAACATAATGCAATTTGCAGCAATATGGATGGAGCTAGAAGGGATACTGCTTAGCGAAATAAGCCAGAAAGAAACAGAAAAATATAGAATGGTTTCACTTATAACCAGAATATAGGTGAACCAAACAAGAAAGACATCCAGCAAGGGAGAAGGGAGTATAAGCGCTCAAAAAGGGGAGAAAAGAGCACAAGGGACTATGGTGATGGGTCACTGGTGAATTGGTGGTGGGAAACCTACAGGGAATACACTATAATGTAAAAAATATGAATAAAAAAGATATAAACAATAAAAAAGATATAAACAATAAAAAATAAATAAATCTCTTCAAAAATTTTTTCAAAAAAAAGTTATAGCAATAAAATCTATCCCAATAAGACATAGTATTTTATATGCTTTTAAAAGTTTATTCTTCTAATGTCTATAAAGATATGAAGCTTAGGGAACTGGATTTTTTGAATCTGTCATGATAGCGTCCTGGGTTATTGACAGAAAAAATTATAAGAAAGCCTGAGAACCTGGCAAATGCCCAAATTGTGTTAAAAAAATTTCTCCCGGAAAACAAGAGACATACCGGAATATGTGTACTGCAAAGAGAACTTATGTCTTGGTTAAAGGCATTCGTTCCAGGAAAACATCCTCAAGTTCCAGCCATTCACTTTCCTAGAATTCTTTTTTTTTTTTTTTTTAAAGATTTTTATTTATACATACAAGCTGGGGTACAGGCCAGAGGCGCGAGGCGGCGAGAGGGTTCACCAGAGACAGAGTGGGGAGCAGAACAGGCAGATCAGAAGTACACTGCTGAGGGGAGCAGCGGGCGAGGCAGGAGAGGTCTGCCGCACCATGTGGGATTCTCCCCGGCTGGGCGTCGAACTTGCGTAGCCGCTGCCGACAGCTCCACAGCACAGCGCTTAACCGCTGCGCCACCAGGGAGGCCCCCACTTTCCTAGAATTCTTACTGAGGAACTGAGATGTCAGATCCCGAAAGACGCAACCGAACTTCCCAACGGGGCTCTCCTCCACGACATACACAGCCGCCCCGTGAATGAGCCAATCCAACATGATTGAATGCTGCTGCAGTGGGCTCCCCTTTACCTGGTGTCAAAGCAATGAGCAATTTCCCCGTGTACTGGGTTTCTGCCCAGCCCCAGTGGGCGATACCGCGGTGAGTGATACAGAGCAGAGTACAGCGACACCCGGGAGACCTACACGCCCACCTGCACCTCCGCCAGAAAGACTACTCACCCCCAGGCAGGTCGCTGGCCCTCCCTGCGCTCCTGCCCCCAGGGAGCTAATTCAGTGACTCCTGTAATTTTATGTGTCAACTTAACTGGTCCACACTGCCCAGGTTTGTGGTAAAAGATTCTTCTGGTTGTTTCTATGAAGATGTTGGGAACTGAGAATAACATTTGATCTGTGGACTTTGAGTAAAACAGACCACCTGCCATAATGTGGGTGGGCCTCATCCAATTAAGTTAAAGAGATGAATAGACCAAAGACTAATCTCCCCCGAACGAGGAGGATTCTGCCAGCAAACGGCCTTTGCACTCAAACTGCCTCTCTTCCTGGGTCTCCAGACCCCCCGCTGTACCCTGCAGATTTATTTTAGACTCAGCAAAAGTCCACAATCACAGGAGCCTATTCCTTTTTTTAAAAGGTGATGTGTGTGTGTGTGTGTGTGTGTGTGTGTGTGTGTGGTGTGCATGGGGTACATACACACTCTCACACATCCTGTTGGCTCTGCTTCTCTGGAGAATCCTGGCTAACACAACCCCCAAATTCCTTCAGTCCTAAGACGCTGAACATTGGATTGGCAGCAGAGGGCAAGGTTAGGCCCATTTCTCAGCCCGCAGTTCCCCAGGGTAGGGATGTCAAAGTTATCAGGACAATGTCCTCTTTCAGGAGGGCTTGTGCAACGGGCCTCCTTGGCATGGCCATAAATACCAGTAGTTCCAGAACTGGTACACCAAGTACTAAGGGGGAGAGGGGAGAGATAAACAGATGAATGTGGCCAACAGGATGTCCAAAGTGGGAAGTTACGAGGACAGCTTCGCATTCCACCAGCTTGGCCATCTTCTGTCGGGACCTCCCCAGGACTTGCCACATGACAATGCTCTTATCCCAGAGGCAAGAAGGAAGCAGGTTTTTATTGGTGATTGATGAGGTGTTGCTACAGAGAGGAGCATGTGCTGCAGGGGAGGCAAGGAGACGATCTCTGAAAAACACAAGTTGGGGGAGAGGAGGAGGGAGGGCAAGCCAGAGCGGGTTGATGTTCAAACCCATCTGGGGACTACAGCTACTCAGGGGGGTTTAACCCACACCAGGTGTTGCCTGGGAGCCCCAGGTCCCAGCATGTCTCTCTTCTGACACTCAGAGACGTCTCAGTCACAGCCTCAGAACCAGAGAGGGCACGGATGGGCGATGGCAGTTCATTCGCATGGTCCTTTGATGAGGAGAATGAAGATGAGAAGATGAGGATCTTTTCCTCACCCTCCTCCACAAGTCCTGTGTCCTGTGCTTCATCCAAGGACATCCTTCCAGGTTGTCCCATCCATGCCCAAGGTATCCATAACCATACCATGTGAATGATGGACATCTAGGCCTTCTGCTCTCCGGGGCTCCTAACCTGAGCTCCCCTAGGACGCAAGCTCCATGAGAGCAGGGAGGTCACCTCGTCCTCTGCCGCATCTCCAGCAGTGGAAGAATCCCTGCTGATTGCTAGTTATAAGTTGAACCAATGAGTGAACGTGCACCCAGCAACCTTTGGCGAGCTCCACGTGAGTATTCTTGGTCTCAAAGTCTCTCAAAACCTACGCCTCCTCCAGCATCCTCTATTTTGTTGATTCACTCAAGCACCTGTTTCCTTGCTCGGTCCCAAAATCTGAGCTTCTTCCCTGTCTTCTTTGCTCTCCACTTTCACTTTCAACGGGTCTCCTAGTTGTAACTTCCAAATATCTCTATCCTGTTCCGTTTTCTCTTTCCCCACCTGGAATGAGCACAAGCCATCTAAATGCTCGTCCGTGAAGAAACAGGGCAATCAGCTGCAACACAGCACATGAAGACTCCACAGTGCAGCTTCTGGGCAGAGGCCCCTCGCTACCTCCCAGTCCTGTCATGGATATAATGACAAGTGAAGAATCAAGTTGCCACAATATCACAGAGAGGGGTCTTGTTAATGCTTGTAAAACCTAGGTGTGAGTGTGTGGCTGCAAATGACTGATAACCTATCCTTTGTTATCGACAATTTTGCCGTATGTCACTTACTGACTTTTTAAAATATTGTTCTTTTTACTTACAATGAAGAATTATACATACCATAAAATTGCCTTCAGAAACACGTCTACCCATTTTTCATAGTTATTTTCAATTATTCGGCATTTTTTCAATATTCGAAATGATTCAAAAATTATTCTGAATTTTCTAAGTGAAAGAAAAATAAGCATTTTTTTTTAAAGATTTATTTATTTATGCATACAAGAGCTAGGGTGTAGGCCAGAGGTGTGGGGTGGTGAGAGGATTCACCAGAGACAGAGTGGGGAGCAGAACAGGTGGATTTACTGAAATACACTGCCGAGGGGAGCAGCGGGCGTGCAGGAGAGGTCTGCTGCGCCATGTGGGAAGCTCCCTGGCCGGGGATCGAACTTGCACTGCAGTGACTGCGGACAGCTTCATAGTGCTGATACTTAACCCTTTGTACCACCAGGGAGGCTCCAAAATAAGCTTGTGTTTAATATGACAATAGAAAGTAAACGAATTTGGAAGAGCAGAGGACGGGCTGCCCAGAGTTCTCACCAGTGAATTCAGCGCAGTTCAGGGGTTAGTCTCAGCCAGACGAGACTTGGTGATGCTGTTCCAGAGCACGGTGTAGTCTCTCAGCAGCAAATTCCAACTATGCTTGCAAGAGACTGATGGAGAAATACCATGTGTTGTCTGCAGCAGGATTTCTCAACCCCAGTACTATTGGCATTTGGGGCTGCTTAATTCTTTGGGATGGAAGAGACACATTGGGAGGTGCTGGGTTGCACCCCTGGCCTCTGCTCACCAGATGCAGCATGCCCCCCTCCTCCAGTTGTAACAACCAAACATGTCTCCAGATAGTACAGAGGTCCCTGTAGGGTCATTGCCAAAATCATCCCGAGCTGAGAGTCAGTGAGAAGCTTTCCGGCAAGAAAGCTACCAGCTGCAGACAGGCATGACAGCGGCGACCAGCTCAGCACAGAAGGCCTCTGGAAGAGCAGCTTCAATATCTGGTGGCTGTTCCCGTCACGCCAGGGAAATCCCTGTCCCCGCAGCTCCCTTTCCTCTAACCCGTGCTGATTAATGGTTTCCCTCGTCAACATTTTTTTCCCAGAAACACCAGTGCTGTCCATTGCGTCACGCTTCTCAGGCAGGCAGTGGCCTCAAGCAGCAGAAGATCCGAAACCTGCGCTGGCAGGTGACCTCGAGGGAGGCAGAGCCCAGCACCTCCACACTGCACCTCCCTTCTGAAAGTCCACATAATGTTGTCCTCTGCTCAACATTCCATGATATACTTATTGTAACCCAGAGACACATTTCCCAAATCCTAAATAGCAAACTTTGGGAAAGTATGTGAGTTTATCCAGTGTCTTCAGATACATTTTCAGACATAAAAAATAGACCACTTCCTGCACTCCCTTCCTCTCGTGTGAAGAGATCATTTTGGGGAATTCGAAAAGTCTCCAAGAAGCGCCTCAGAGAGTCGTCTTTCTCCAGGGGCCGGCTGCAGCTACCTGTCTCCTCAAGTGCACCATTTGCGCTCCCAGTTAGAAGGGAAACCCTCTCATGGCCCCTGGACCGGCTGCCTCTCAGCTTCTCCCCAGCGGAACTCCACCAGCAGCAGGGCAGGGAGTGATACATGGGCTTTCGCTGTCTCTGGCAGAATTCCCATGAAGACAACAGTTGCTGGTTTCAGTTTCATGCAATACAGCCTCCTGAGATTTTTATAAAGAAATTTCCCTTAGCAAGAGAAAAATCAGAAAGAAAAAAGGGTGGGAGGCTCTATTTCTGAATCAGACTTCCCTGGTATTTTATCTTCTTTATTTAAGGGATTTCATCTTATAGTGGGGTGGGGCGGGTGGGATCTTAAATATACAAATGCTCCGGTAACGGCTCACCCACGGTACACAGCAGGACTGACTGGCCAGGGACAGAGGACTCCTGAAAATAGAAGAGAAAACGTGACAATGTTCCATCACAGTTCTGGGATGAGTTTGGAGAGCACTCAGGACATGCTGAGCTTCACTTGTCCTTTCTAAAGGCACGCATGAGATCCTTCGGTGCTGTGATTGGCCAAGAGTTTTCTGAGACATACTTACACTTCTGAGATCAGGATTTCATAATCTCATCTCAGTATCTCTTGAGAGCCTAAATTCTTTTCTCATTCCCATCTCTCCTTTTTCAGCCTCTTCTGCTGTAAATCCAAAATCTGAGAAAAGGCGCAACCAGACCCACTGCCCATTCCCTCCACCCTGATTTGCCCAGAACTGGCATGGAACATTGTCCTGTTTTGCTCTCTCACTCCCTGCCCAGTTCTACATATCACGCTGTTGTACTGTTGTCCCTAAATAGTTTCACAGCAGAACACGATTTTCTCTTTTTCCATGTTCCTTTAAACATGGACTCTGGAGTTTCACGTTTTCATCCCTCCAGAGTTATTGTCAAAGACTCGAACCTCAACCCTCTTATTCATACTCAATGTCAGGAGCTCTAGGAAAGGAGACTTAAAGCTGTCATACACTGGAAGACTCTTGAAAGTTATATTTGCAGGGATTTAGACTGGCTGCTGCAGCTTCCAAGCCTGTGGAAAAAACACTCCGTCTCCTGGGGGACTGTTTATGCAGAGGAGAGCTGAGAGTCACGATTCTGGACGTCGTGTTCATTCCATGTTAAGAATAGGAAGGCCTAACACCAATTAGGTGACAGGCCAGGAGGAGAGAGATCCAGCCCACTTCAGCTCAGTAAGAGGGGCCAGGCAGGAAATGGTCACACTCCACGAGCCAGTCATCACCAGGACGAGAGGTGTCTGTCTGGGGGACAGGCAATTTGGATTTGAGCCCCAACTCTGCCATTATCATAACTGCTAGTTAATTTGCCTCTTTCTACTTCAATGTTATCATATTTGAAATGGTGATGGGAGCATCGCCATATTCCACACCTGTCTGGAATGCTTGCTGCAGGGCAGGCACCCTTCTAGGTACTGGGACTGGGACAGGGACAGTGGTGAGTAAAACATGCACAGTCACTGTTCTTGGGGTGTTTGCTTCCTACGGAGGCATGAAAAGCAGTAAAGAAATATGGAGGATCATTTCCATAGGAAACACTATAAAGAAAGTAAACAGGCTGGTGTGACAGAAAGTGATAGGAAAAGGGAGCAGAAAACACTGGAAGGAGAAACAACTGAACGAACGCAGAAGGGAGAGAAATCAGCGAGCCGTGCGGAGATGAGAAGTGGGTTCAGGCAGAACCTACTTCAGAGGCTATTTCTTGAGAACTCAGGATATAACGCATGGAAAATCTTAGTACCGTTCCAGACATAACAATGTAAGTTACTCAACAAATGTCAGCAGCCATTATGATTCAGAGGGCTGAAAAATTTCCCTGAGTCAGATTATGGGGGAGCTGAGAGACAGAAGATCAAGGGTATCAGGAAGGAAATTAAAGCTGGAGATTCGACTGCAGAGACTCAGCCATGAGCCAGGTGACCCTGGGGAGCTGAAGAGCCCGCGCCACATCCGCAGGGAGCAGCCCACGTCCACTCCGCGTCCCCCAGGGACCCTCCTGCGACTTGAGTCTGCCGCTGGCCCACACAGGGCAGGAGTTCAGCTCCCCCCGCCATGTTCTTGCTCTTCCTTCACCTGGGCTGCCTCTGTTCAGCCAGCCCTGTACTCTTGGGTAGGAGGCAGGCAGACAAGCCACAGAACATCTGGCTGATGTCCCTGCTTTAAAGCTAAAGAAACTGGGGCTCAGAGGGGTGATGAGATTCTAGTGGGGAACACAACTATCCCCACGACCTGGACTGAAGACCAGGCCTCCACTAGACAGGGGGGTTCTTCTACCTTTTCTCTCCCACATCGGCCGTGCAGCTTAAGAGGCAGAATGTACAGAGCACTAGGAGAGAGAGGCAGACCCCTGTCCGGTCAACTGATCCTGGGGATGCACATAGCAGGTTGTCAGAGTGCAGATCTAGGAAGCAGGTCTGGTCAAATGAATAATTTAGATCATCCAAAGAGCGTTGCTGGTTTAGTCGCAAACACAGAACAGCATAGGAACCCTGGAGAAGCCCAAGCCTCCCCCTCCACCTACCCTGGCCCCTGCCCATCCCCTTCCCTGCCCTGGCCCCAGACAGCTCACAGAGGAGACAACCATAGTCCCAGAAGGTCGAGTAAGGCTGGCGGCCCCCTCGTACCCTGCCTTTCGTAGAAGTCAGGGTCATGATAATTGGGGGTGACTTCTAGTTAAGGGCAACGCAAGGTTCTCACCCACAATGAGAGGCCAGCACAACACACACACACACAACCCAGGAGGACCTGCTGGGCCCTGCTCTGGACTTTGAAACAACTTGTGATTTCTGGAGGAGACCACTCTCTTTTCAGCAGTAGCTTTCATGACCACCAATTCCTTTGCCTAAAATCCTCATTCCTCTCCCCACCTTGACCCTCGCTCACCTGGCAAAATCCTATTCATCATAATGTCATCTCCAGCAGAAGCTTCACTGACACCCATGGGTTGGTGCCCTATCCATGTGCCACTTGGCACCTGAGGCCTCTTAGGCCAACCCCATTGTCCTACATGACTCGAAGGTGTGTCTGCTCCAGAGAGTCTGGTCCATGTTGGTACAGGCTGTCCCATTTGCTGGTCTATGCCCTGGTCTCAATGGACTCCCAATAACTTGTCATTCACTTGTTGTAACTTCTCATGAACAGAACCAGACTGGCCTCTCAGCGCTCAGGCCGTGCAGGAACACTCACTGCCCAGGCCGCTGATCCCACCGCCGACTCTCACCCCGCAAGCTCCAAGGCTCCGACGGTTCCTCGTGTCTCTTTTAGGAACTTCTACCCTCCCTCACTGTCAACAACTCCATGTTAGTCTGATGAGATCTGGATAATGCCAACCCATTCCAGAGCCAGCCAGAACTCTCTGCAAACTGGGCACCAGTCCATCCAATTTTCTCCCTCCCCTGGCATGAGAGTCCAAAGGCAGCCAGGAATCAGTCTTGAGAATGTTTGGCCTCTCCAGGCCCTCGGGATTAGAGTCTAAATAGCTGGCCCCGGAAGACAAGCTAACAACCCTGCCCTCTATTGATTGGTGAGATCTCTGCTTTCACTTAGCTAACTGGGCCCACCTGTCTCTTCTCTCCCATTCTCCCAGCTCTTTATAATCACTCATAGGTTAATTTCTCTTTTGACAGCAGGTCTATGTAGAGGTGATGGTGAACACCTTTGGGGGTAACTTCCCGATTTATGTGACTCCTCACCCTGTCCCTTTCCAATGCTGACTGGAGTCGATCACATGTTCTCACCTAATAACCAGGACTGAGTCTAGTTCAACCTGAGTTGGTCTCTTAAATGGAGGTGATATAACCTAAGTGCTATATGGTGCCTTCTCTATATGGTACCAAGTAGACTGGGAAGCATGGAAGGCTGGTCTGCAGAGAAAGGAGAAGAACCTTGAGATGCTGAATTAAGAACTCTGGATGCATTTTTCTTTCCTGGTTGCAGCCCATTTCAGAGGCCTGGGCAATTGGATTTGTAGGAGAGATTCAGTAAAGCACTGAGTTCCCCCGGAGTAGAGTGAGAGAAGGGACCGCCCAAAGGGACCGTCTCGCTCAGATTCGATGGATATTAACAAGAGCAAACCACCACCCCCACCACCACACATGCTGAGCCCTGGCCACACGCCCAGTCCTGCTCCGGCACTCGGTGAATATCAGCCATGTCCTCGCACACCCCCTGGGTGGTAGGAACGACACATATTATCAGCTGATTCAAACCCAGACAGGCTGGTCCCAGAGCCAGAGTCTGATTGGTGCCTGCACCGTATGAACTCTCAGTATGGTGCACGGGATACAGGGAGTCTTCGCAGAAAAACGGTCCATATTTCAGCATAGGACACCTTAGATCTGCACGGCTGGGGTGTTTGATCTATAATGCAGATATTCCCAGGAGAACTAGTCCTTTTGGCAAGCATTGCCTTGGAGGTGAAATGAAAGCCTTGCATGAACCCTAGTGGGGTTGGGGGCCGGGGGGCTAATGAGAGGCAAATAAATAAGGGCAGCTCAGGGTGTGGCATGGAGATCTTGAGGAACTTCACAGCTGGTGAAGTCTCCCTGAGGGTGCCCCAGGGAGAAGGAAAAGTTGAAGCAAGAGAGCAGAGGTGGCACAGGCACGGGCAAGGCAAGAGCCCATGGGCGCGAGAAGGAAGCAGCCCAGCAGGCACATACTCTTCTCAGGGAGCTCACAGTCTTATCGCGTTGCTTGATACGATGAGGAGGCTGATATCGTGATACGCAAATGATGATGAGAATCTGAAAAGACAACATGATCGTTTGTACTTTGATGAAATAATGAGCAACTTAAAACTGAAATAAACATACCCTCCCACTAACCTTAATTCCTAATAATGAACAACAAACCGGTTCATTGGGGTTTAAAATTTAAAAAACAGGGTTACTCTGTGCACATCTGTGGCACAGCAGGTTATTTCATAAACAGCTGCACCCCTTTCTCCTGGCAACTCATCCCAACTTTTCCACCCTCCTCCCCACTCTACCCCCAACCCCTGGCTCAGTTCTTGAGGCTCCACCTGCTCTTGGCTTCTCTGGTATTCCATATTTCAAGGTTGTGCTTTTCCCATGTTTTCTGTCCTCTCCATTCCAGGCCCTTCGAGTCTAAGATAACTGTAATCAAAGCCCAGTCACGATGATTAAATGTGATTTCAATGGGAATATAGCGGGTCCTCAAATCACAGTGTTTCATTATATGAGAAAAACAATCCCGTCTGATATTGAACATTGAAACGATGTGATTTAAATGAGAACTGACTCTCTGGGCTTTGAAACCAAAAGAGCCAGTAATGGTAGAATTTTGGGACAGGGAGAGAAATTGAGGCAAGGTCTTTCAGTTCTCAAATCACACCCTATAGGAGACTCCCTATTCTACTTGCAAAACTGGCTGGCATTGGTTGGGGAAATTTCTTTAAGAAGCCATAGGCCAAATTTTTTTTTTTCTGGTGGAATTTGTTTTTTTTTAATTTGTATCTTTTCATTATTGTGTATTCCCCGTAGGTTACCCACCACTGATTCACCTGTAAACCGTCACCATAGTCCCTTGTGCTCTTTTCTCCCCAGTTTTAAGACCTTATCCTCCCCTCCCCGACTGAATGTCTCTCATTTGGGTCCCCTATATTACTGCTATAAGTGAAACCATTCGATATTTTTCTCTTTCTCCAAATTTTTCAAAGGAAAAGTTAGGACATGGCTAGAGTGTCCTCTGTGGTCCCTCTGGTCCCTGTTTTCCTCCCCCTCCCCTTGGGGAAAGGCAGAGATGTTTTTGGAATGTAATTCAAGATAACTCAGCCTATCAAATTACATTTCATCTGGCAACTCACACAGGCTGGATGAGCATAGAGGGAGGAAAAAGCTATGGGGAGAGCAGAGTGAAAAGGAACGTGATGACAAGACAAGGTTAAAGACAGAGCTGGAGAGCAGGTTCCGCTTCATTCTTATGTCCCTCTGAAGGCCAAGGACACTGCCTACAGCCCTATGGAATCGCCAGCATTTCTAAAGGTCTTGGCCAAAGTATTCCACATCTCTGCAGACACAGTATCTCCAGGCATTTCACTGTTTGCAAAGCCCTTCCCAGACAGCCCCAGACTACTAGATTGACTACTAGATTGACTAGATTGACTGCTACTGTCAAACTTCCCCATTATACAGATGAGTAAAACAAGGCTGAGAAACTCAGTGCTTCGTCAACATCCTCATGAGTGAGAAGGGTACTCTCCTTTCTCCTGCCCCACTGTTCTTCCTTCTTCACTGCCAGGGTCAAATGACTATCCAGAATCTCTTTGATTTCACTTGGCTGCTACCCTCCCCACAGTTACATGAACAAGTATCTGGAACTAGGCAATGACATAGGAAATAGAGAGATGGAGAAAATTGCCCTCTTGCTTCAAGTTACTTACAAACGAGAGAGATTTTTAAAATAATAATACAGAACCTTCTGGTCTATGTGCTTTCAAACATGTCCATAAACTCCACTCTTCCTTCAGAATGTCACCCTATAGTCATTCTCCCAACAAATGTTTGTTGAGTACTGACTGGGTGCCAGGCCTTATCCTAGGTGCTGAGGTTATAGTGGGGACAGGACTCTCAAGAACTTTGCTCTCATGAAGTTTCTGTGCTAATGACAGGAGACAAGTCAAAACCAAAAAAACCATTAAACAAGAGTTTGCTGAAACAAAAATATGCACACAGAGCTTCTTAGGCAAAAACAAGGTCAAAGCATATGAATGTCAAGTTCAGCTTCACAAATCGGCCTATAGTCTTCTAAATTGACACCAATAGTTGGTTCTGCATTTTCCAGATCATAAAAAAACATGCCCCATTATAGCAAAGCCACAAAAACACCATGTGAGAGCCCAATCAAAAGTTAAACTGGGAGGAACTATTGTCAGACCTAAGCAGAAGCGTTATTGCTAATAAACCTCTGTTCCCTCTTCAAGGTCACGGCGCAGAGCCTGAGGAAAGGGCAGACTCATGTTGGAATGATCTGGGGAGATGACATTATCATTTTGACTTCAGGGTCGAATCGGAGACTCTTATAAATCAAAATTAAATTATCAGCATCACAAGCAAGACTTACAGCTGCCAGGACGTCAATATGTGTTTGTTCACATGTGGCTTTGGTATTTCAAAAGATAATACTGTCTGAAGCCTGCCCAGCCCACCCCATGGAAAGTGTTCTCTCTTTGAACTTGATGCATTTGACATCCACTGTGCTTGTTTGGCAATAAACCACGCCCTGCCCGTGAACTCGAATTGTTGTCTTGCGCGGTTATCTCTCCCAAAGTTGAATTCCTCATGCAGCGATGATTCATCTACCAACTGGTTTACAGAAATCGCCTCTCACCCTCGTACTCTCTTGACCTCGCACTACACTACAGCTTTCTTTGGGGTCACAGTTTGTCAAGCGTCCACTCGTGCAGGGCGCTGCATGAGACACTGGAGCCTCCTCGGAAATTTCAGTCTAGCGAGAGAGACAGACATAAGCCGTGACGCAGTGAGTCTCTAGGTGTATATGACAGATTGAGACAAGTGGGAAAAAAAGAATTCAATTCCATGAGAATGAAGCACATCTGGGAAACCTGACTGGACTGGAGAGAAGTGGGAAGGTTTCCCCCAGGGAGAGGACCTGGAGATGGGAAGCAAAAGAAGAAGGACATGTAAAGGCCGTGGGCGGGAGGCAATGGGAGCTCTGCCAGCTATGGCAGCCTATGAATCTACTGAGACGCACTCTTCCCGCCGCTGTCCTCGCAACCAACCAGACACTTTCCCTGAACACAGGATAGTCATCACTCAGAGACAGACACCGGTTTCAGGGGGCAACCGGGTGTTATAGTGGTTGTCTTTCTTTAATTATTTAATTAAACTGAAAAAAAAAGTGATTCTAGTGCTAATAAGATCCAAGCCTAAGCATTCCAAGGGTTGGACAGGAAAAGCTGCATCAGCCTACTGAGTGGACAGGTCATCTCAAGGCACGCTGGTGTGTTGTGGGGCTGTGTGGCTGTAACCAAGGCCCACGAGGCCCAGATCTTCAGCTGTTCTATCAGCTGGGAACTATTCGTTTCTCCATGCTCAGGGCTATGCTGCCTTCAGCCAAATTATGCTCCATAAAAACATATGACAGGTGTCATGAGGCCCCGCTTCTCACCCAGGACAGACGTAATGGCCAGTCCTTGCTGCAGACAATGTTTCAGAAGAGGAGGCCTCCTCCTCTAATCTGGAGGACACTTCATCTGCCTTGGGTGGGTTCTTCTCAAGTCTACTTCGATCATGCCAGGTGAACACCATTAATAAGCTCTCCCTGGTTATGGCCACAGGGTCCTAAATCTCAACTTTGCCACTTACTACAAAACCATTGGCTGAAAAATCTTTGCCACTGACCAAGCACATCACCATGGTGAGGTCACCTAGCAACTCCAAGTCAGCCTCTCACCTGGAAAATCGAGACGATAGTACATTAAAGGCTCTTTGAAAGTATTAAACAAGAAATTGTTTACATGGGAACAGGTTGAATGCTTCACACAATAAACAGCTGTAAAATCTGATTCCTGCATGTCAATCTCAGAGCCTGGGAGGGGAAAGTTGAAGATTTGATGCTGCTTGGAGCTCAGCAACTCTTAAAAGCTCAAAAGTAACTGGAAATTTAATTTTGTTTATTCATCAAGTCGTTGCTGAGCACCTGCCAGTCACTGTACTGGGCACTCAGAATGCAGAGATGAACAAGACATGTAAGAACTTGCTCTCGTGGAAATTATTCTGTGTAAGTTGTCTGAACATTTTCAAAAGTTGAAACTCATTTGGGAGTTTCAAGGGAGCCTCTAGCCCCTAAGCTGGCCTTGGGGAGGGCAGCCACAGTCTCTTGCAACACTCTTCTCGGTGGCCCTGTGAGAGAGCACATTCCTGGGCTGGAAAATGGTCCCTCTGGCAGTGTGACATTTCTTATGTCCTCAGGTATCCTTTCTGGACTGAGAGGACAGGCAGTACAGTGTAACAAAATCTCTCTTTCACAAGTATGTTTCTCAAGACATGATTAGATGATACATGAGAAATGAGTTCCATGTCTATACAAGCTCAAGAAATGATGAAGAGAACCAAGTTCTTGGCTGCAGGCCTTCTCAGAGCCTTCAGGGAGCTACTGGCGAATCTCAGAGGGTATACAGTCTTTGATAAAGGGACCACAGGACAAGCCTTTACTCCAGAGCAGGCGGAAGTCCAGCCTGCCATGGCTCACACAGTCAGACATGCTGGGTTCTTGGGAAGCAGCCAGGAGCCCTGAGTTCTGGTCCCACAGTCTGGTCCCTCTGACCCCCTCTATAAACTCAAGCAGGTGAAGTGACCCCCCTAGGACTTAGGCTCCTGAGCTAGAAAGCCTGTTCCTGCTGTCCCAGGGGGGCCTGAGGGCGGTGAAGAGGAGATGAAGACGGGACCACAGCACCTCAAAGTTCTCTTTCAGCGGGAGCAGATTATCATCCGGAAGGTCACCGTGCTTCCTGGTGGGCAAGCAAGGTCAGGACCCCATGTGCTGGCCCACATGTTCCAGTGCCCCTCAACACGCAAGCCCCCCCGATTGAACTGTGATGCGTTCTCTGCCCATCCTGGGGCTCACTCTCGCTTTCCCCCTCCAACCCTGTGAGCAGCCTCTGCTCCATGACCGCTCGTTCTCTAAAGAATCGCTCAGTTGCTTGTGTTAGCAGCCAGGTGGGGCCTTAGGAATCTCCAGGACAATCCAGAGTCAGTCCAGTCCCCTCTAAACCATTCCTGGAGGGCTGTGTAAATGACACAAATAATATTCTGAACATGATCAATCTTGAATAATAGCTCTCTCTCTCTCCCTCTCTCTCTCTCCCCCCGTCTCTCTATATATAATATTATATATATAATATAATATACAATATATATAATATATTATATATAACATCTATATAACATATATATGTTATATATATTACATAACATCTATATAACATATATTATAACATATATATTATATGTTATAATATATATAATATATATTATATTATATATATTGTACCTTGGAGTTGGTGTTGAAGATTAGGACTCAGGGAAACCAGCCACGGTATATATATTATATACATATATAATTATATATAATTTTATATATATAATTATATATTATATATATAATTATATATATTATATAATATCATTATATAATTGTATATATTACAATTATATATAATATATATTATTTTATAATATAATATATATATAAAACAAATGATACAGATAGGAAGCCATATCCTTTTCACTTTAGACACTATATTAGTGCCCTGTTGCTGCTACTTAAGTTACCACAAATGTAATGGTTTAAAACAACCATTTAAGCAAACAAGCAAAATTTAACAAACATTAAAGGAACAAAATTTATTAGTTTGCAGTTGCAAATCAGGAGGTCAGAACTCTGAAGAGAGTCTCACTGGGCTGTGAGTAAGTTGTCGGCAGGACTGGCTTTCCTTCTGCAAGTTCCAGGGGAGAATCTATGTCTTACTTTTCCATTTTCTATATACATTTGTCTTGATTTTAACTCTAGAGGATTTAGATAGATGATAGCTAAGATGGCAGATAAAAAGACAGACAGGATCTATCACATACATAAAGAAGCAGAGAGAGAACTTGGAGAAAATACAACAAAATATTAGTGATGGTTTTCTCTGGGTCAGGTACAAATGGATAACCACTATTTTCTTATTTAAACTTTTCCATATTTTCCAAATGGTCCTCCAATAAGCATGCATTATTTTTATGATACAAGAACATTTTTTTAAGGAGTCGTTTAGTGCAGATCTGGGTGTAAAAGTAACCGTCCAGCGCATTTGATCAACTTGCCCCAGCAACAGTCCTCTGTGTCCACCTCCTGTTACCACGGCTGGTTTCCCTGAGTCCTAATCTTCAACACCAACTCCAAGGTACAATTTTTAATAGCGCCCCAAGCAAGTTCCTGGCATTTGCATGTGACCGTCTCGCTATTGGCTTAGACAGACACAAGACCTGGCCGTGGCCGCTATGCTATGCAGGATGTCCACTGCACAGCTCCAGGGGTTACACGATCAACATGGATGGCAACATGCTTGGCACCTCCTGAGTTGCGCAGTGCACAGTCCACACAACCGTTCAGAGCAGCCCTGCCTGGGGCTCTAAGCTATTGCCATGGTTGTCTAAACATTTCGCTGGGCAATCGCTTCTCCGAAGACGAAAGAAGCTGGGCTTGAGAGGCAGGAGACCTGATGGATCGCAGCATGTGAAATCAGCCAAAGTATTTAACATCTTTGTCAATGCGGCTTCCATTTCTTCATCTGTAAAGTGAGATTACGCTAGTACCTACCCCCTAGTGTTGTACTGCGGATTAAATGAAGTTAAAATATAAAGCACTGGGCCTCCCTGGTGGCGCAGCGGTTTAGTGCTGCGCTGTGGAGCTGTCGGCAGCGCGCGATGCGAGTTCGATGCCCAGCCGGGGAGAATCCCACATGGTGCGGCAGACCTCTCCTGCCTCGCCCGCTGCTCCCCTCAGCAGTGTATTTCTGATCTGCCTGTTCTGCTCCCCACTCTGTCTCTGGTGAGCCCTCTCGCCGCCCCACGCCTCTGGCCTGTACCCCAGCTTGTATACATAAATAAATCAATCTTAAAAAAAACAATATATATGAAGCACTGAATCAATTTTCTGGGCCATGGAAAGTGCTCAATAAACACATGCCATTATAATTGATTTCTTCTGACGTCATGCACAGAGACCTAGAGAGGTCTTCCATGCTGATGAAATCTTGCATTTTTATTTAGCTTTTCTGGGTGGAATGCAGGGGGAAGTCGCAAGTGTAGGGATGAGTTCCACAGATCCAGAACTGGGTCAAGGGTGTTCACCAAGGCAACCTAGAGTCAGAGAGCCAGAGGGTCATGACCCTTATTGGCTGAAAATAGACATCAACACCAGCAAAGCCGAGAGGCAAGCTAGAGACAGGCTGCAGAGCCAAGACTGCAGGGTCTGATGGGAAGGGGGAGGCAGGGGAGACAGAGATGGGCAGGGCTTCTGAATCATCACTGGAACACCCTTGGGATTCTCCCCCATCTCGTGAACCCTGGGTCTGTTTGACCTCCACAAGGTCAGCTGACCTCCTTCAAGGTCAGCCAGTTGGGCTCGGCTCCAGCTGTGGGTTTTGAAAACACCCCTAACAACAGCGCTGAAACAAGACAGAAGTTTATTTCTCACTCAAAGCAAAGTATGGAGGTAGCAATTGCCCAAGCCAGTGTGTGGCTCTTCTTCCAGCTCGTCTACCTCTGCCGTCTGCAGGATGTGGCTTCGTCGTCATGGTCCAGTTGACATCCACATCGAGGCAGCAGGAGGGAAGAGAGATGAAGCTGGGTGGGGGGACCTGCCTGCTGCCTATAGCCCCAGGAGCTGCCACACAACTGCTCCGCCCACACCCAGAACTCAGCCCTTCTGCTCCGGGATGCACAAGAGGCTGAGCAGTGCATGGCCTTCCACGGCTGCTCTAACACATTACCATGAGCTCAATGGTTTCAAATAACACAAATGTGTTATCTGAAAGATCTGGAGGGCAGAAATCTGAAGTGGTTGCACTAGGCTAAAATCAGGTGTCTGCAGGACTGGATTCCTTTCTGGAAGCTCTAGCTGATAATCCATGTCTTGCCTGTTTCAGCTTCTGGAAGTTGCCCACATTTGGGCCATGACCCCCACCCATCTCCCAAGCCATCACTGGTGGGGAGAGTCTCTGCCAGTGCCATCTCTCTGGTTCTGACGCTTTCTCTTCCCTCTCCTCGAACAATGACTCTTGGGACTACTGGGGCCCACCTAGATCATCCAGGGTCTCTCCGTACTTTAACAATTTGTGTGCCGGTGCCCTTTAAATTTACCAGCCCTTGGGGCTGGCCATTTTCTGTGCCACCTCATGAATGGCATAAGCATTCAATAAAACTGTAATATCTCTCATAAAACACCTTACACTTTCACCAAAACAATGTGTAAAGTTTCTAGACTGAGTATGATCAAAGAAATAGCTCCTAATAGTTCCAAATGAATCCACCGTGGTGTGAAAAACCAAAGACTAGATGAACACATATTAATACGTGAGCAGCCACCTGATACTGGTGAAAAAAACACGTCCTAATACATGAGCGGACCACAAAGTGTTAAGGCTTTGTGACTAGCGTCCTTCATTTATTCTGGGACATTCATTTTCCCGGCCACGTAACATATTCATACATTCAAGGGACGAGGAGGTAGACATCTTTGTGGAGACAGTGTTCTGCTAAGCACAGGTCTCCATGGCAAAAACCCCATCACTGCAGGAGAAGCAGAAGGACACACCCCTGAAGGCTATGACCTCAGGAAGTGGGTGTCCCACACTCACCCCCAAACTGATGGCAGAAGGAGCTCGTTGTAGAGAAGGTTAAGCTTCTGGTCTGCCCAGCCTCTGAGGGGCCCGCCTCCTCTCTGAGCTAGTCTAGGTGGTGCAGGTGGGACACTCCCCGCCTCTCTGCTTTGGATGATGCTGATCGGAGTACTCCTGGTTGGAGCAATGGCTTCAGGAAATGGGCGGGGCCACGCCAGGTCAATCACATCACTCCAGGTGCGTGGGCTAAAATGTGGGGAATGACGCTCTCCCTTATTTCTAAAAACACCAGCTTCTTCTAAGGAAGCTGAGAGGTACCAGTGGCCACTTTTGTCACCACTGAGCAAATTCTGCCTGGTGTTAACACCAGCGTGGAGGCGAGCGAGGACGTGAGATGCAGAGAAAGACACAAAGACAGGTGACATCCAGCTGTGCCCACAGCCCCACCACTGCCTGGGGTTTTTCCTGCACATGCACCAGTAAACTTGCGCTGCTTTTATTTTCCCTTAAATTACAGTTTCAGGGAAACTTGAGTTTCTTTCAGTTGCAGCCAGCTGCTTTGACTATTAATAATAGAGTCAAGAAATACCTGTTGGGACAGGTCACAACTTCCCAGAACCCTGTCTCCTAGATCCCATCTCCCCAGTGTTCTGATTACAAGTCTCTGACTAGGACACATAACTTTTATATGTTCTCATAAATAGTCAAACACCCAGGCCTGAGGCAACCTAGCTCAAACCAGTAGGTCTATACCATTTCCCCAAGTCACTCTGCAGGGCAAATTCCTCCTGTTACCAGAGGGCCAGTCCTGGCAGCCAAACTCCCCTTTTCTTCATGCATCCGCTGGGAACACTAACAAATTCTCCAAAGGTAACTGGAGAACTCCCTGGCCTTTGTAGGCTATCCATATGGAAACTTGCAGCTGCAGGAGGAAAAGACATCTGCAAGAGAAAGAAAGCAGTTTTCTTTCTTTGAGTGGCTGCAGCAAGAGCCGGTAGTTAATTTCTCTCTTAATTTCTCTCTCCCACACTCCATCTCCAGCACAGCCTTTCCTGGCCTGAGTCCCTCCCTACCGTCCAGCTCATAGCTCTGTTCCAGGTGAGAGACACTCCTTGAAATGTAACCTGAAACAGGGATACTGCATGCTGCAATCCAACCACTGAGAGAAATGGTGGAGGGATAAGCATTCCCTAGCCACCCACTGTCCAGGGGGTGGAGAATCAGCGCCCTTCCGAGCTGCCCTAAGGGGCAACAGAACTAAAGAATTTTCCGTAGCCCATCGGAAGCCCATTTTAGACTTCCCTGCAGCGGTGTGCCTGGCTGGTTCACGAGAGCAGAACGGTGTGTCTCTTCCCAGACTTAATCATTCACTAGCACCTTCTACATTTTCCCAAGTGGATGGAACGTTTCTCTGCCATGCAGGGCTAGAGAGTCTGTAAGACCCACCTGGATATGGGTGTCTTTAAAGGCAGGCTCTTCAATCATTCATTAAGTGAGAAATGAATCCTGAGAGCCTTGGGCTTTTGGCCAAAATCAAGTGTGAAATCATAGCAGTGGCTGTCATTTACAGTGTCTCCAATGCACCAACACTGTGTACCATCATCTGCTCTAAACCTAACTACAACCTACGTGGGGATTTATTGCCCCATTTCACAAACCCAGACAGGGTAAGTCAATTGCCCAGAGAAACAATAACAAGAAGAAGGAATGTGCTCAAAAATGACACAATCCCCCACGTTTATGAATAACTAACATTTAACTCAATGTGAATGACAAACTGTCAAGATTGGCCTTCGCTGCTCTTCTATGTGACTTTGTTCTAAGAAAAGTCCTATGGCAACACATAGCGTGAAGACCACTGATGTTGTGGAAGGGGCCAGGCTGCGGAGAGACAGAGGGGGTCTGAGATTAAAGGTCAGCCGGGCCACTAAACAGCTGTGCAACTTAGGACAAGTCAAGTTACCAAGCTGAACTTCCGTTTTCTCATATGAAAGGTGGAGCTGCACGTACCCATCACCTTGGATTTTTGTAAGGACTTTAGATAATATTCGTAAAGTATAGGGCAATAGCACGTAGGGGGTTCTCAATGCATAGTATTAGTAGTAGCTAGTAGAATTGCTTGATCTGAGATAGAATGATGGGCTCGGTGAATAGAGCGCTGGTGAGGGCAAAGAACTCACTGAGAATAAGGTGGGAGCGAAGACCCAGGTCAACAAGGGCAGAGGTCAGCAGAGAGCAAGGGCGAGCGGACCGGGGCTTTGGTAGGAAAGCTGGAAGCATAGAAGACAAATGGTTCCATGGCGCCCAAGAGTGGGCTGGAGGCAGAACCCCCACAAGACCTCTCTTCCAGAAGGACCCTCTGCCCAGATGCTGACCCTACAGTTGAGGTCCCATGAAGGGGTCTCTGACTTGCATTCACTTCCTCTTCCATCAACAGATGAGCAACCCCTTTGCCTCCCCACCACCTCCCCCTTCGCTCTCCAGGAGGCCAAGTGCAAACATTCCCTACAGCCGCCCTGTCCTTGCAAAGCCATGGGAAGGAGGCTCTTAAAAAGCAAATGTTCAGCCTCATAAACATGTCATAAATCCATAACCAGTTCTCCATGTTCTTTGTGTTTTTATGTGATGCATCATACATCCTGCTACCCTTGAGTTTGTACCCACATCCTCTGGGTGCAGGTTACCAAGAAGTGGCAGTTCACAGGAGATTTTATTACTATTTATTACTTTTATGTGGACAGAGAGGTAGCTCCTTTTTCACTTATCTCCAAGAAAAATATATTCCCTGATGCACTCAGACCAAGCTTGATATTAGATATGTTTTTCTTTTTCTGGAGCAGTTGCTCCTCTTCTCATCAGATGTTAAGCTGGGTCTCCCAGAGGCCAGCCAGCCTCTGTGACTTCAGAGGGGGGCCCATTACGTGGGAACCCACATCTATTTCCTTCCCTCAGAATGAATGTGCCCAAGATGAGTGCTATCTGATGCCCAGCAGGGTCCTTGCAAGTTCTATCCATAAACACGCACGGACCACAAGACGGGAGGGGAGCCAATTCTTGATTAACCAGCATTCAACCAACCAGAACATTCAGTTAACCAAAACTTTGTATTTGACTTCAAAGGAAAAGTCTAAGAACATGGAGGAAAGAAGCTAAGGATGGGGGGTTCATTTTAAAAACAAAAACCTTCCAGTGGCTCATATTACAGATGACACTGATGCGGAGGTCCAGGGGGTGGGGACAGCATGTCAAGCAGCATCCGTGCACCAACCTAACTCTCGTGGCAACTCTTGCAGAGAGCAGTGTTATCACCCCCATTTTACAGATCAAAAGCTTGGGCTGGGAGTGGTTGAATAACTTGTCCAATCACCCAGTCTGCCCTTGAACCAGAACTCTGACCTTAGAAGCCACAGACTTACCTTACACCGTCCTGCACTGAGAAATAATTAACGGGTCCAGGGTGGGTCAACACTGACACCTCCGTCTAGGAGGAGCCTACTCATCCCTGTTTTTACAATCAAGGAAATGGACGCCCAAAAAAGGCAGGAGTCGGCTCGTGGGCACCCAGCCAGTAACCACTGAGCCAGAATTTGAAACAAGTTTCCCCCGCAAAACAGTACCCAGAGGCCACATATTCAAAGAGATGACACAGGCAAATTCCTCCATCTCTGAGAGAGACAGCCGCTCTCTATTCCTGGGGCTCATTGAAGAGGACAGTGAGATCTTAGCTTTTGGACAGATTTCCCGAGAAGTGTGGAGGGATGTGAGTTAGCCACTTAATTGATTTCATATTTATCCATCAGTAGCAGGACTTACTGGAAGTTTCCTTTGGATGTTAGATCCCATAAGCAACACTATAGCTGGCATTCATTGCTAGCAAAACGCACCAGGTCCTTCTCTCCCTAGTAATCTACTCCTCACAACTTGGTATATCCTCACACAATTTGACGATGCGGTACTGATCTTATTATTCCCATGTCCCAGGTGATGGATTTGAGACCCGGAGAGATTCAGCCCTTGCTCAGGAGGTACTGAACTTAATACTTTTATAACAGTGCAGGACGTGTAAGTCCTCATTGGGTGTCATCACAAGCTTGTGATTCACAGAGGACTATTTTGTGTTTTATCACCTTCCTTTTAGAGATGGAGAAGCAAAGTCAGCCTTGGCCCTGCCAGGGTGAGCCGTGACACCTCGGGCAGGCACATCACCTCTCCAGACCCAATTTCTCTCGAATGATCTGGGTAGAACGGGGTTCTCACTCAGGTCCTTCCAGCCGGAAGGCCCACGATCACAAAGAGAGATGGCCTTGTTCTCTAGAATGTCCTTCCCCTCTGGCCTGGCAAACCTGAGTTCTTTTGGCTTAAATACAGGGAGATTGGCATCTCTTCAGTGGTTGTGAATAATTTTCCAGCTTCACGAGCCACGTGCCCAGGCACAGAGGAGAATGGGTGCTTGTTTACACTGATTTAATCAAAACCTGCTTCACTCAGGATGAGGTCGCTGATGGCACAAGGTCTCTTCTCCGTGAACAGCAAATGCATGGCCGGCGCAGGCTTCCCCGGAGACGAGGCTGAGGAAGTCACACAGGGCGTTCGCTTATGAAAAGTCCTGGAACCACCACATGTCACTCAATAAATCCCCCTTTAGTGCAGAGGGTGCAGGTGGGCACCACCATCCGGTCACTCCCCTCAAAGCTACAGCTTCAGCTCGGGCTCTGCTTGCATCTTAGAGCACGCCGCACAGCAAGTCAGGGTATTTTTTATGCTAAAGACAGAGCAGGGTGGCAGGAATGGGCTGGAACAGATGCGGAGATTTTATGGGGCTGGACAAGAACGTAGAAATCTCTCTCCCACTCATCTTAAAGTTGGGAAGATTGGCAGCACTCTTCTGCCCACCTGTGCCTATCCGCGTGTCCTTTTCACCAACTCTCTGTCCCTCTGCAGGGCAGCGGCCTCCTGCCCGCCCGTGACCTGCACCATGCCGGGTCTTCACCGACCTCCCTCCGCAGAGGCAGCTCTCCTCAGGGCTGCCCGCCTGCCTGCGACCGTGCAGGCCTCTCTCTTGGCAAACCTGTCCCTTTCCGGGCAGCCTTTTCTGCCCATTTGTGTCTATGCAAATGTCCTTTATTCCTCTCTCCCTAATAAACCTGCCCTTTTGGATATAAAAAAAAAAGTTGGGGGCCTCCCTGCTGGCACAGCGGTTAAGCACTGCGCTGCGGAGCTGTCAGCAGTGGTGGCACAAGTTCGCCGCCCGGCTGGGGAGATTCCCACACGGCACGGCAGACCTCTCCTGCCTCACCCTCTGCTCCCCTCAGCAGTGTATTTCTGTCGCTCTGCCTGTTCTGCTCCCCACTCTATCTCTGGTGAATCCTCTCGCTGCCCCACGCCTCTGGCCTGTACCCCAGCTTGTATGCAGAAATAAATAAATCTTAAAAAAAAAAAAAAGTTGGACGATCAAGTCAGAAGACTTCAGTGACTTGGTCAAAGCCACACAGATGCGCCTGTCCCCTGAGCTGCCTGTTTCCGGCTTACTCAGGACCCACCTGGATGCAGAGGACAGAAATCAGTGAAAAGTCAGAGTGGGTTGGAGCTGGGGTTCCAATGATCCCATCGGGACACACTCTCACCTCTCGGTGAAATAGAGGCCCCAGGGCCGCACGGGCGGTGGGTGCTGGAGTTGGGGATTCCAGCCTGAAAGCCAGGGCTGGGTGCTCCAGGTCACTGGGCAGGTGTGTGTGTCTCAGAGCTGCTGCTTTCACGTGGCAGCGTGGAAAAGACAAGGGACATAAAGCCAGAAAACCGTGGGAGATGGGGGTTAGACCCCCAGTTGACCCCTCACCAGGGGTCCCCTTTGGCCCTTTCCAAACCGGTGTCCTGCCTTCCTCTGCCTTGTTCGTGCCCTCTGACTTCTAGTTGGTTTCTCGCTGGCAGGCACCAGCCGGTGACTGAAGGACAGAAAGAGACTGAAGTGAGGGTGTTGGCCTCTCTGGGCTCCTTCCCCAGGGGGACACCACGGAGTTGGCTGTATCTTTTCGCTAAAGGCCACAGTCCCCCCCGGGGGTCCTCCCATAATCATAACTTCCCTCTCCAGTTGACCATAACTGCTCACTCTACTTGCCCCTTTAGATGGAGGGACGAGGCTACACCTCCCCTCTGCTGGGCCATGAGTGCCCCCACCACGCTTTGCTGGTTTCCTGTACTCTGCCCAGAGCTTCCTGAAGTGTCTCTTTACTAAGGTTCTAACTACGCTGAGAGTGCCTTTGTTCCCCGCAGACACCCTGACCCCTATCCCAACTGTGAGATGGACCTCCCCTTCTGGACCTTAATTCTCACAGCAAAGAGTGAAGAGAACTACACTTGCCTGTCAAGGTCATTGTGGAAGAACATGGACAGAACCCAACACTGTGCCTGATACACAACAGACTCTGTCCGTGGACACAGCTGTCTCCTGCACTGGACTATGAACTCCTCCCAGACCACAGGCCTCATTTTATTCATCTTTGACTGCAACACCTAGCACTAAGATGACCATAATCTCTAGACTATAAATAACATTACTGCAATGACCATTTGTTTTAGGGTGCTGGATTTGGGGGATTTTTTTTTCTTGTTTATTTATTTGGGGATTTATGTTGTCATTTGCTTTGGGTTTGTTATACTTTTGTTTGTATCTTTTCCAAAGGGTTTTGCTCTTGTTGTCCTTTCTTTTCATATGAATTTTTTTTCTTTTAGTCTTATTCCCCTAGAGCCTGGCATTGGCACTGGTAAGCATTCAACCAGCACTCTTTGAGTGAATGAGAATCAGTATTATGTTGACATAAGAAGACACTCAAAGCAGAGACTCGAATGAACTTGCCATTGACTTACTGTGCCCAGATTGTACCCAGGGGCAAGGGTCATGTTTCATTCACCTTTTGTTTCACCAATGGCAAGACTTTACATGGCCTTCAGTAAATACCAAATAAAAGCTTGAAGAAGGCATATAGGAGTATTCAGCTAGTTGCATATCCCAAAGGATTATCACTTGATGGCAACCAGTTGGAAAAAAAGAGTCACAGTTAAATTATACCACATCTGTAGAAATCAACATTTGTAACATAAATTGCAGTCATCTTTTATGACATAGAAATGATGAAAGTAGCCATAACTAGTGCTGGGGGAAAAGTATGTTTGCCTGAGTTTCTTAGTTAAAAGAGACTGTTAAAATAGCCTCCTCCTCTTATTTTGGTTTTTTTTTTTCATTTATACAGTTTTATTGAAGAAAAAAATCATTTGCAGAGCTATTAGGTGATCACTCAACCATTGATAAGCTGCATCATTTATTCCATGTTATAATCAACAATGTGTTGGAAGCTACGTTAACGAATAGCTCCAAGCCTTCTGACAACTTTTTAAATTTATTATTATTATTATTATTATTATTATTAATGTCTTTTACATTATTGTGTATTCCCCGTAGGTTTCCCACCAATTCACCTGTGAATCGTCACCATAGTCCCTTGTGCTCTTTTCTCCCCCATTTTGAGCCCTTATCCTCCCCCTCTCTTGCTGAGTATCTCTTTTATTTGGCTCCCCTATATTCCTGCTATAAGTGAAACCATTCAATATTTTTCTTTTTCCTTTTGGCTTATGTCTCTGAGCATGAGCCCTTCTAGCTCCATCCATGTTGCTGCGAATTGCATGTGTTTATCTTTTTTGAATGCTGAATAGTATTCCATTGTGTATATGTACCACATCCTCCTAACAATTTAAATGAAAATTACAAAATGTTTGAGGCACTATGTTGGAATGCAGAGGGTGTTTGACTTCCAATTTCCATTCTCTGTAGAGAAAGAATGGAATGAGGAAGAAAGAAATGACTCATTCGTTTACTGACATGCATAAAATGCGTCCCCTTTTCTGTTCTACCAATGCTGTCGACGCAATACCGATTTTCCAATCACATCAGTTAGAAGCCGAGAGTACATCGTGCAACCTTGAACCTCTAGCAGTGGACGGTTTACGCGAGTGGACGTTGCTAGAACAAGATTCTTCCTCTGACAAGACCACTGAGCATTCATCGTCTCCCCTAGCCCTCCACCTTCCCATGGCTTCTCCAGCCTGTGAGGGCTGTGGGGAATGGTTTAGTCCCATAACCAAGTTGGAGCGAAGACACTGACCCATAATACACATGCTCTTTTCACTTTTTTAAAATTCTGAATCTTGGGCAACTGTTCCCTTGTAACCACAGCTTCTAAAAGCAGTTATTGTCCAGAGCGGAAGAACTTCAGTCTTCTCGGATGAGCACGGGCATGAGTGAAGAGAGGCAAACAAGACCAACTTAGAAAAGATGAGGTGTGAGAAGGAAGCAGCCACCAAAGAGGATCAAAAAGAGCAGTCATTAAAAGCTCGTTCCAGCTCTAACTCAGGTTGTTCTGACTTCCAGGTCATACCACATGGGAAAGTCTGTTATAGTTACTCTGTTTTATAGAGCATGTCATCTCTGGCACCTAGGGTTCTCAGGTTTGGATCACATAGCAGTGGTCAAGGGGTTAAGGGACTTCAGTGATATTCAAGCAGGGGAGCCGTGATCCTAGACTGTTGAGACAAATTCTGCCATTCCTGTTAATATTTGGATGATAAGCTCTCATAGATGCCACATCAGGAGGTTGGAAGGGGGACTCTGCAGGAAAATGAATTGTCAAATAAAGAACATGCCTCCTTGATAAGGCCCGTACGGTGTCCCATAACGTGGTTTACAAGGAAACCTATCACCCACCCTGGGTCTGCCGTACATGGGCTGCCGGGGCCCATGGGGCCAAGTCTCCAAACTCTTTATTAATCTCTGTCAGCACAAAGTCTCTGCTGTCTGTCTGGCTCCTCGCTCTCTCAGTGTGGGCTCTGGGTCCTCCAGGCAGCAGGCAGAGACAGTCCCTTGTCTCACGCTGCCTTCTCCAGACACAGGCACCTTCTCACTAACGCCACCCCAGGCTGGACTGGGAGGGGCCATGGAGGCAGGTCGGGGGGCTGGCAGGGAAAGGCGGGCAAGCAGCGGACGCCGGTGGCTCGAGAAGCGTAGAGGGCTGGAAGGAGGACTTACTCTGTTATTCCTGGAAGGCTGCATGTAGATCAAACATTTGTAGATCAAATTGATTTAAAGGAACTCACCTTTTCAAGAAATACGATGCTGTGTCCTTTGGGAAAGGAACACTGCTTCAATCAAGTGAATAAATGAAAATGTTATGCTCCAATAAAATGAAGCTTGAATCACAGCAGGTTACAAAGCTCTGCTCAAGTGGTTTAACCTGAGAGGTTTGGGAAGGGACAGTGACAGAGGCGTGGGCAGAGCTGGGACTCTCGAGAGCAGGGCAGCTGGAAGCTTTCGCTACCTCCCAGTCTTAGGGGGCCACAAGACAAAAGCGATTTTGCAGACTCCGGTGAGAACATAAATCAGGGCCAAGGAGCTGCCTGAAAGGGACTGAAGTCGTGGAAGACTATGGTGCTGAAGCCAAAAGGGAGAGAGGAAGAAATACTGTCTGACTTCTCTGCCTGACATCGATCATCTTTTGCCAGTAACTTTCTTTGGCCAAACCCAGCAGGGAGCCAGAGCGCCCAGGTGAGGGATCTGCAGGGCTCAGCCACTCTGGGCCTAGAGGACAGTGGACAGATGGAGGGAAGGGAAAAGGAGGGGTGTTTGCAGTAACTTGCATGACCCACCCCTTTTGCATCCACTCAGTATCCCTCTTGCCCCTCCCCCACAGGAAGCACTCTCCTCCCCAACATCCTGGTGCCCTTATCCTCCCTGTTGCCCACAAGTAACCTCTGGAGGACACAAGCTTTGGAGTCAAAAGTCCTGGGTTCAAATGCCTGCCTGCTGCCTGTGAGCCGCGCGGCTCCGAGCACATCAGGGAACGAGGCGGTGTCCTTGGGAATATACAGGAAAGCAAACATTGTAAAAATATGAACAATGATGTAAATATATATATAAATAAATAATTAAAAATAAGTGAATAAAATTGGTTGATTTTAAATTTCAATACACACACACACATACACACACACACACAGAGACATTTTTACCTCCCTTATAGGGTTTGGGGGTGAGTTAAATAAACCAATGCATACAATAGGCATTCAATAAATGTTACTCCCTTCCTCCCACCTTCAAGGTAAATTTCACATCTGAAACAAAAACTCAGCAGAGTATCCTTAGGGAAATTTAGAAATTTGATCAAATGAGCTTTCTCTCGGTTCAGGTTTGCTATCAAGATGATGCTCATGCATAGATTTATAAAAATAAAAAAATCTACAGCTCTACCCTTTTCAATTCTTTGCCTTTTACTTTCACATGTGGACAGCTCAACATTTTTAACTGTCTCAAGATATCTCAATCTGACGGTTTTGTAGAAGCCAAAATGCCCTGTCTGGGCTTGAGTCCGGTTTTCTCAGCAGATGAATTATTTTGGTAAGTCCTCAGACTTCCAGAGACCCTCTCTGACCCAATTCAGCCCTTGGTTCAAGGACACACATTAGCATTAGAGACAGGAGGGCCTTGAGGGATTGTGGGTGGAGGTGAGAGTATGTTTATGTGCCTCTGAATGCCTCTCGACATGGAAGTTCCACTGTCATGATTATTTTATGTAATTTTTATTAAACGAACATTGCATTATAACACTACATAAGTTTCAAGTACGCATCATTATAAATCAGCACGTGTCTAGACAACATTAGGTTCGCCACCAAACGTCCAGTTCTGCCCTTCCCCATTTCCTTAGCCCCTTCTGTCCCACTTACCTGCCCTTGGCCCCCTCCCCTGCTGCCAACAACTCTCAATAATTTGGCCTTATAATCTAAAAGTTTGTTTTTGTCATATTTAATCCATCTATGTGTTTGGCTTCTCTATATGCCACATGAGTGAAATCCTGTGGTGTTGGTCTCTCTCCTTCTGACTTATTTTACCTAGTATCATCCCCTCTAAGTCCACTCGTGTTGTTGCAAATGGACTTTTTTATAGCAAAGTAGTAGTCCACTATGTCTGTATACCACTTCCTTACTTATTCATCTGTCAGTGGGCACTCAGGTTGTTTCCACCTCTTGACTTTTGAAATTAATATTGCAATAAAAATGACGGTACATCTATTTCTTTGAATGTGTGTTTTGTATTTTGGGGGTAAGTCCACAAAAGTGAAGTAGCTAGTTTGTATAAAATTTCTATTTTTAATTTTTTGAGGACTCTCCCTACTGTTTTCCGTAATGACAGCACCAGTGCATATTCTCACCACACGCTGTCACGACTACCATTTGCAAGCAACAGAAATGGACCCTAGTTTTTCTTAGATGCAAACATTTTATTGAAAGACTGTCAATGTCGATGTAATTGGCAAGAGACTGAAGGAACTGGCATAGAAACCAGGTGAGAGAATCGGCCAGCAAGGGCTATGGCAAAACTGCTGCAGCAGGGACCACCCCAGGTCAGCAAACCCCCCAACACTGCCAGGATTTCCCTCCCTCAAGGAACCCCCATTCTCCTCCATTGTGCAGCCTAAATCTTATGTCTCCCCCAGCTGCACCACAGTGGGGAGCAAGATCTGGTCCTTTCAGGCCCTCCATTTGGAAGTAGGACTTCCCACCCAGCCACAGTGAGGCAGGCCCCTAAATCAGGGGGCTAGCAGAGGGTGCTACCTGGATTGAAAAAAAATACATAATAAAACATGAAAAATACATGTATAAAATAAAATATTTTATAAAGTATTATGTATAAAACTATATATATAATAAAATAAATTTTAGCACATGCTCTTGCAATTGTTGGTTTAGGCAATTTCATCCTTGGTTTATTTGTTTAAAAGAAAGTTATAACTTTATAAGTTATCTCTTACTGATAGTGAGAAATAGTACTATAAATATTTATAACATTTCTAAGGTATGTGAAAATGGAACATTTGATTCCATGGTACAGGACCGCGTGCTGTAACTTCTGGCAGAGAAAAACCATCTTACCTAAGAGTGATCAGGTAAGAGAAGGTCTCTTAGAATGTTGTTCTAGAGTTCCTGCCTCTTCTCTGGGAAGACCTGGGCAGCTGGCACGAAATCTGTCCAGCATCAGGAAACCTCTCCCAGGAACAGAAGAAACACAAAGTTAGCCCTGTTCTTGGCCCTAAAACCAATGAAAGTGAGGGCTCACTCGGGACAATGCAACCCCAGTGCACAAACTTCAATCCACCCATTCATTTCTTCTCTCACCTAAAGTAGAATCTTTAGGTGAAAAAGTCATTCTTGGTGCTTCTCTTCTTCATCCCTGCACCTGTTCAACCCCAAGTCCCAACACTTGTCTCAAGTCCATCCCCCTTCACAGACTCGGCCATCACAGTCCTAACTCAGGCGCTCCGCTGCTGCCTGAAAGCTGGACTTCCTCCTACCTTGTCCCCTGCTTGTGCGAATCTTTCTCAACTGACAATCAGTTATGTCCTGATTAGCCCCGCCTACATTGAAAATATAAATCAGAAATGCACTGAATTGTGTATCCTGCCTAGCTGAGCCGAGCCCACTTTAATCGTGCCCAAAATCCTTACCTTAGCCTACAGTTGGGTAAAATCATCTAACACCTATGTGATTTAGGAAAAAGTGTTAAATATCTCATGCAATTTATTGAATAACTGTGAAAAGAGTCTGTAGAGTATCAATTGTTGACCCTCACAATCAAGTGGCCACCTGGGATCTTTGTCTCATTGCTGCTGTTTCCAGAGAGAGCGGAAATACACATCGCTAGCCTTCAAGATCAAACTTTGAAGTTTGGTTTCTACCAAGTGCAAGTCATTTCATATCACATAAAGTCAAAAGATCCTGAACGGAACCATCATAAGTTGGAAGCCATCTCTACTTCCTCTCACCATCCCCCCACCTCCCAGGGACAGATCTACCCTCTCACAGTGTCCCCAGGACATTCCCTGCTTACACCTCTTCTGTGGCCCCCACACTTCAGATAAGCCCAAGGCTCCAACTATCCCCGCAGAAGTCTCTACAGTCTACACCCTGCCTTCCTCCACCCCCAGCTCTCCTCTGGCCCTGACTCATATTCTGTCCTTCACTGCCCCCCATGCTGGTCCCCTCCTCCTGTCATTGCCCCTGCTGTCTCCTCTACCTGGAATAGGCCCCCCCACCTTTGTCTCCATTTACTTTGTCCCACTCATCTTTGAAGACTGAGCCCAAGGTCCCCTCCAGGATGTTCTCCTGGATCCTGCAGTTGGATTCGGTGCTTTTTCCTTGTGGGCGTCCCAACACCCCTCATGCAAATTTCTATCACTAGGTCTGCCACATATTTGTATGTCTCTGTGGCCTGTATACTCCCTGAGGGTAAATGTTCATCTTTGTGTTTCTGAGCTGTTTTGGGAGAGTAGCGGGGACATATTAAGGGTGTGGTGTGTCCCAGTTGAGATAATGAACGGATTATATTCTTTGTTGCATTCTGCAGCTGTAAAGTGATCAAAAACAGAACTAGATTGCCACTCCTGTGGCTCAGTTGACAGAGGAGAGGAAAAAATCCAATTTATGTGCCATCTCTTCAATAAATACACAATTTGAAGACATTTAGCAAGGACTTTTTGTCTAAAAGGAATGCCATTTTTAGCAAAGCAGATGTTTAAAAGACTAAAATATTTCTTAAATTACTATCAACAGTAAACCCTAGTTGAACATATTATATCCCTTAAGGGACTGAATTTCTCAGGCAGTAGGCAAAATGGGAAAGAAGATGAACATCCTGTCCTTTTTAAATTACCTTCTTCCTGAAATGAATGTACTGTTGTTTAAAATCATGGATTTGTCTTATTTTCATTTGTATTGAGTTGTCTGGGACCAACAGTATAGTAGTTTTCAATTCATGGATCAGAATTCCCAGGCTACAACTTAGAAATTTAATTCCACATACGGAGACCTCATGTGTGCCAGATGTCAGACATATGGAGTGAGCATTACACCTGCAGACTCTGCTTTCTGTGAGAAAATCATGGGTAAGACGGGATATGCAAAACACTCAAGCAAAAGGACAGAAGAGAACTGTGTTCTTCCATTTTCCAATGAAAACTTGGAATCTGTGCTTATGTTCACCCTTTCACCAATGACGCCACAGAACCATGCAACTATCTCAGCAACACGTCGAGATGTGACAGTGTGAAAACTGACCACCAAACAGGCCAGTGACTTCCCCAGGACTTCACAAAACAATAGTTGACTCATAACAGGAAACACTTAAATGATTCACAAATTGCTTCTCCAGTCACTGGGGTTGATGAGTCAAAACAGGCAGTGTTGACAGCAATTGATGAAAGCCCAGAAGTGGCAGGTCTGCCTTCAATCTGAAGGACCAATAGGACCCAATTTTTCAAATTTCCTGTTTCTCTCGGGTCCAAGCTGATTTGAAGAATGGCTTCCACGGGGACTGTAATATTTGTTTTTTCTTGAGTTCATTAGACCAAACTCATTGAGAAGCTCTGGCAAAAGCCAATCACTGGGAGTGTGAATCAGAGAATGTGAGTCTTCCTTCTCAGGGACAATAGTCAAGACAGCAAGATTAATGGAATATAGGCACTTCTCCAAAGAAGAAAAGCAAATGGCCAACAGATACATGAAAAAAATGCTCAACATCACTTACAATCAAGGAAACGCAAATCAAAACCACTATGAGATACCAACTCACACCTGTGAGGATGGCACACATTAAAAATACAGGCAACAACAAATGCTGGAAAGGATGTGGAGAAAAAGGAACTCTTCTACACTC